>PVHY01011037.1:0-49459 GCA_004024945.1 Uropsilus gracilis | reverse complement strand
AAGGAAGGAAGGAAGGAAGGAAGGAAGGAAGGAAGGAAGGAAGGAAGGAAGACCAATATTTGACCACATCACTCCCCTGCAAGAAAGAAAGAAAGAGAGAGAGAGAGAGAGAGAGAGAGAGAGAGAGAGAGAGAGAGAGAGAGAAGACCAATATTTGACTACATCACTCCCCTGCTTAACATTCCACAGCTTTCAGGAGGAAGCTCAGATTCCTTGGATTAACCGGGAAGGACTTGCCCAAGTTCCACCACCTCCCTGTCGCCGCCTCCTCCAGCCAGTAACTGCTGAGTTCCTCAGGCAGGTCCTTCTGTGTCACTGCTTAGACCTCTCCCACTCCCCCAGGAGGGCCTCTCCATCTCCACCTTGATGGAGACCTCGCCCTCAGGCTCCCCTGGACCCGCGTCATAACACCGGCCTGTCCTTGTTGACTTGTCTTCCCTGTGACTTCCTAAGCCCCTTGAGGACAGGGCAAATAAGATCTGTCTACTCAGCTTTGTACCCAGCACTGAGCAAGGTGACAGACGCAGGCTCACACCCAGCAGATGTTTGGCGAATCCACTCATCCAGGGAGTGGGGTGGAAACATGTGCACCTGTGCAGGTTTGGGGGGCAGGGCAGGCGCAGCGGGCAGAGTATCCCTGCCAGGAGACAGGCCCTACCATCTGATCTATGACTGGGGGCCTGGGGCTCAGTGGCTGGCCTCAGCCTGGTCCCTGCAACACCTTCCCAGCCCTGGCAGCCTGTGAGCCTGCAGTTCACGAACCTGTGGAGAGGGGGTGCTTGGGACTGTGCTCAGGTCGCTGTGTCAGCATTACCCGGGAGCTTTTTTTTTTTTTTTGAGGCTAGGTCTCGCTATGTTGCCCAGGGAATCGCAGACTCTTGTTGCCTGGGGTACCCTGGACTCAGGTGATCTGGGATTACAGGAGCACCCCACCAAGCCCAGCTGTTTTTTGAGGCTAGGTCTCACTATGTTGCCCAGGGAAGCGTAGACTCTCATTGCCCGGGGTACCCCAGACTCAAGTGATCCCCAGCCTCAGCCTCCCAGATAGCTGGAATTACAGGTGCGCACCACCACGTCCAGCTATTTTTTGAGACTAGGTCTTGCAACGTTACCCCAGGCGGGTCTCGAACACACGGACTCAAGCGATTCCCAGTCTCAGCCTCCCCTCCTAGGCTGAGATGAAAGCCGCGTGCCCCTGCGGCCAGCTTCCCAGAGCTTATTAGAAGCAAGTCTCAGCCTCACCGCAGACCTGGAGGATCACAAAGCTGAAGTTGGGGCCCAGCATCTCTGCTTCAACAAGGCTGTGTGGGACTCCAGCAGCACTTGAGACCCACTGGCTCAGAGAACAGCTCTGGGACAACCGGCACAGTTGTTCTCTGTGCCAAGGAGCCTGCCGCTGTGTCTGGGGATGACCTGCAGGGGTCCCCCGCCTGGAAGCTTGCACCCCTGGCCGAGGACGCTGTGGGCAGGAACCGGAAACAGCACCCTTAGTCCCGAGAGCTTCCTGGGGGTCTTCCCACACCACTTTGAAAGCTTCTCCACTCTTTCGAGGTGGTTCTTTCCAGGTGAGGTCACGTCCCCCTCTTCTGCACAGGGCTTGGTGAGAAAGAGGGGTGCTCCGGACTCAGGCTGGCCTGGTGTGAATCAGCTGATGAGCAGAGCCTGTTAGCCTCGAGCTTCATCATCCTCGTCTCAGACTGATGCTAACTAAAAATAAGACACAGCTGAGCACAGTGGCACGTGCCTGTAAGCAACAGCCTATGGAGCGCAGCTGGGACTGGGGATCACAGTTCGAGTCCCGCCTGGGGCAACATAGCGAGACCTAGTTCCAAAAAAAATAGCTGGGTGTGGTGGTGCTGGGGGACTGGAGGAAGGAGAGGGAGGGGGGTGGGAAGGGGGGAATCAGGTGGTCGAAAGGAGGGGTGAAGTGGGACTTGGATTTCCCAAGCCCTTCTTCCCTAGAATCAACATTCGGGACTGAAGGACTGAACTCACAGGGCGAAGCTGCTGCCTCCACCCACTCACCTCTGAGCTTCCTCCCTGCTCTCTGTCTGCAGCCTGTACGAGCCCTCAGGGGCTGTGACTCCAGGCTGTAGGAACCAGTAGCTGTGCAGGGACTTTGGACTCTAGGTGATCTGGTCAGTGTCCCAGTGCTGTGTCACTAGCCAAGTGACCTCAGGCCTTAACCCCTCTGCCTCAGTTTCCTCTTCTCTCGAGTGAATAGTCTCACCTACTTGCCACAGCTTGGGGGAACAAGAGAGATGGAGGGCCGGGCATGGTGGCTCGTGCCTGTAAGCTTCAGCCTATGAAGCGGCCAGGGCTAGGGATCGTGGTTCGAGTCCCGTGAGACCTAGTTGCAAAAAAATAGCTGGGCGTGGTGGCATGCACCTGTAATCTCAGCTACCTGAGAAGCTGAGGCTGGGGATTGCTTGAGTCTGTGGCCCCCTGGGCAACGAGATCCTGCGGTTCCACAGGCAAAAATAGCGAGACCTAGTCTCAAAAAAAAAAAAAGAGAGATAGAGATGGAGATCTCAGCGCAGCAGAGCAGTGCTGTCCGCAGAAGGATTCGGGTGTGGCAAGAGGCTGGCCAGGTGCTTTGTCAAGAGATGAAGTTGTAAGGGCCGGGCATGGTGGCTCCTGGTCTTAAATCTCAGCCTTCGGGGGAGGCCAAGGCTAGGAATTGCTTGAGTCTGCGGGCTTGAGACTACCCAGGCAACATAGCAAGACCTAGTCTCAAAAATTAGCTGGGTGTGGTGGTATGCACCTGTAATCCCAGCTACTTGGGAGGCTGAGGCTGGGGATCGCTTGAATCCATGGGATTGGGACTACTCCAGACAACATAGCAAGACCTAGTCTCAAAAAAAAAAAAAAAAAAAAGAGAGATGAAGTCATCAGCCAGGCTGGTGTTTCCAGTACCCTTGAGTATGTTCCCCACTGTCCCTCGCTCCTGGACAAGGACACAGCCACGAGTGCTGAGGCCCTGGGACTCACGGTGGCCACCCAGCCCGCTCTGCAAAGCTCTCCTCACCTGACCGGTCATGCCAGGATCGCTTTATGCCCAGCACCAGCCTCCAGCTCTCCAGGACCAGAGGGAGCAGCCAAGTTGAGGGGAGCACCCCAATAGAGTGGGGTGCAGAGGTGGGTGTGGCTATAAGGTCAAGACGTTGTCCTTGCAAAAACTCAAGGATGCCAGGCGTGGTGGTGTGCACTTAAGAGTCCAAGAGCTGGGAGACAAGAGGCCTGGGATCGCTTGAGTTTGTGGGTTCAAGGTTACCCTGGGCAACATAGCTAGACCTGGTCTCAAAAAAGCAGCCAGGTGTGGTGGCAGGCACCTGTAATCCCAGCTACCTGGGAGGCTGAGGCTGGAGATGCTTGAATCCTCAGGACCAGGACTACTGCAGACAACATAGTGAGACCTAGTCTCGAAACAAAAAAAACTCAAGGACACGGCTCCTTCCCGCCGCGGCCTGCCATCAGCAGCTGGGTCCCGAGTGGGCAGTGCCATAACCTCCAATAAAGATGGACTCCCCACCAGATGGGCAGACTCACCCCTGCCTGAGAGGCAGCAGCAGCAGACAGGGGAGCCGGGCTTGCACTTATCTCTCAGCACCTGGAGGAGGAAATGAAAGCAGCAATTAATTGTACAAGGCGGGTGGTTTGTGCAGCTTAAGTTCAGATAAAAAGTTTAATTATCCCTAAGCCCTAATACAAATTAATTAGCCTTCCACGTTAGGAGGGCAAGCTTCCCTGCTCTTGCCACAGCCCAGGCGTCACTGCAGGTTGCCCAGGACGCACTGGGGGGAGAGGGCGGCAGAGAAGCGAGGAGGCAGAGAGCTACCCCACCTGGGCTCCTGCTCAGGTCTGGGTTTGAGTGCTCAGTTTGGTGAGCCCCAGAGGTCACCTCTGGCTGAATGTCACCTCAGGATGGACTCTTTTTTTTTTTTTTTTTTTTGAGACTAGGTCTCACTATGTTGCCTGGGGAACCGCAGGCTCATGTTGCCTGGGGTACCATGGACTCAAGTGATGCCCAGCCTCAGCCTCCCAGGTAGCTGGGATTACAGGTGCATGCTACCACACCTAGCTATTTTTGGGACTAAGTCTCGTTATGTGCCCCCGGTGGGACTCGAACTCGATCTCTGGCCCCAGCCATGGCTTCCTAGACTGCCGCTTACAGGCATGCGCCACCATGCCCAGCCTCAGGAGGGATTCTTATGTCCCTGACTTTCCCCAACTCACAGAGCTGGGGGGAGGGGGGTGGGGGGTGGAAAGGCTATGCCTTTAATTTTTTTATTCTAGGTCACAAAATTTTTCTGGTCTTTCTCTTCTTGCCCCTCTCGTTCCTCAAAATTCCTCAAAGAAAATAGGTCAGAGGCGCCACCAGGCCTTCCAGAATCCCCAGTAGCTGCCCCCTCCTCAGCACTCCTGCCCAGGTGGCTGGGAGACAGACGCTACCACCCACACCCTGGGACTGGGGGGAGGGGCTAAGCCCTGACCACAGGTGGCCTGAAGTCTTTGTACAGGGTGATTCAGGCTTTTTCCTCCATTCACCTGTATAACCAGCCGGCACCTGGGGCATGGCGCCCTCCCTGGAAATGTGCAATCCACTGGGTGTGTGCATGTGTAAATGTGCACACCTGGACCTGGGAGAGAAGGCTCGTGTGCTTGTTTGTGTGGAGATAGGGCATGAGCATGAGATAGCGCAAGTACAAGAGAGAACACAGAGAGAGAAAGGCCAGAAAAAGAGAGTGAAGATTCCTGGGGGCCTGGAGGACTTGCCTGCCTCCCAGCGAACAGCCCTCCTCCCCCAGCCTGGCCCCCTGGTTATGGCCCTGCCCTGCCTGGTGTGTCTGTGTAACTGCTAAAACAAATAAAGAACCTACAGGGCCAGGTGTGGTGGCACGCGTCTTTAATCCCAGGAGGCTGAGGCTAGGAATCGCTTGAATCGCGGGTTCAAGACTACTCTGGGCAACATAGCAAGACCTAGTGTCAAAAAATAGCTGGGAGTGGTGGCGTACACCTGTAATCCCAGCTACCTGGGAAGCTGAAGCTGGGGATTGCTTGAGTCCACAGGCTTGGGACTACTCTGGGCAACATAGCGAAACCTAGGCTCAAAAAAAAAAAAAAAAAAAAACAACTGGCTGGGCATGGTGGCACATGCCTGTAGGTGGCAGCCTAGGAAATTGCGGCTGGGGCCAGGGATTGCGGTTGGAGTCCTGCCGGTGGCACAGAGCAAGACCTAGTCCCAAAAAAATAGTTGGGTGTGGTGGCGCGCACCTGTAATCCCAGCTACCTGGGAAGCTGAGGTTGGGGATTGCTTGAATCTGTGGTACCCCGGGCAACATGAACCTGCGGTTCCACAGGCAAAAATAGTGAGACCTGGTCTCAAAAAAAAGAACCTACAGAAACTGGTGAGCCTCATGTTGCCACTACAGTTGGTGAAGAGGATTGGTTGCGTTACAGCTAGTGACGAGGTTGGCAGGGCAGATGCACACATGCGCTGGCTCATCCTCTGACAATTGTTGGGGTGCTGCAGCCGGGAGCCAGAGGCTTGGCGTTGCATCTCCAGCATGTGTCTCTCTGTGAACTTCAGGGGAACAAAACCAGAATTGAGAAGGCCAGTCGCCAGGGTAACATACAAGTCCAGTCTGGAAAATGCCATGGGCGGGCCCATGATTTAGTCAATAAACACATGTAATGTCGCTGGGCACGGTGGCTCGTGCCTGTTAAGCTTCAGCCTATGAAGCAGCTGGGGCTAGGGATCGCAGTTTGAGTTCCGCCTGGGGCCCATAGCGAGACCTAGTTCCAAAAAAATATAGCTGGGCATGGTGGCGCACGTCTGTCATCCTAGCTACCTGGGAAGCTGAGGCTGGGGATCGCTTGAGTCTGGGGTACCCAGGGCAACGTGAGCCTGCAGTTCCACGGGGCAAAAATAGCGAGACCTGGTCTCAAAAAAACCAAAACAAAAACAAACAAAAAAAAAACCACGTCTAATATTCACTCAGTGCCCGGATTGAGGCTTTCGTAGATATTGATCAGTCTCCATGACAATAGCCCCGTGACGCTAACATGTCATCATCCAAGGCAACTGAGGCTGAAGAAGCTGGGTCAGGAGGCCGGGGTCTCCCCATGGAGAGCTGGGATTGGCCCTGGTGATCTGGGCTGAGCCCACACTTTTCACCCCCACTCTGTGCCCTCCATACTGCTGCCCCTGCGACTATGAGATGGAGGGGGTGGTTGCTCAGAGCACCCCTGTCCACCATCCTCTCCCCACCCACCCATACCCTGGAAGAGCAGGCTGTGAAGATGGGGTAGAACTTTGGAGACACCCTAGCTTTTCATCCAGCCAGACAGAGCTGCCTCTTCCATGGATTTGGGGTCCTCATCCCTAATGAGGGTTAAGCTCCCTGACGGGGTCTCAGGTATCTGACTGGGTCCTGAGCTATTCTGGGGTTCAGCCATCCCAGGGTTCAGGAACCCTGGGATCAGCCCAAGGTAAATACTGCTGAAAACTGAATCTGGACCTCCCAGAGACAGAGATGAAGTTGGTTGGAGGCTCAAGTATGGGCCGGGGGAGGCGAGACCCCCTGGAGACAGCACTGTGGCTAGTTTGGGATAGCTGGTCTTTTGGAAGCGTGGTCTTTTGTTTAGGATACTTGTTCAGTCTGGAGTGGTGGGAAGATGCCAACTTGGATACCTTCTGTTTAGGACTTTAAAACGCTGGGCAGTAACTAAGGTACAGCCAGGCATGGTGGTGCACGCCTATTGTCCAAGAGCTGGGAGGCAAGAGGACAGGGATAGCTTGTGTTCGTGGGTTTGAGACTACCCTGGGCAACATAGCGAGACCTGGTCTCGAAAAAGCACGGTGGCAGGTGCCTGTAATCCCAGCTACCTAGGAGGCTGAGGCTGGGGATTGCTTGAGTACACGGAACCTGGACTACCCCAGGAAACATAGCGAGACTTAGTCTCAAAAACAAAAAACAAAACAAAACTGGGGTACAATAACTAATCACTTGTGGCCTCAGTGATTCTGTTTTCCCTTGTCTGTTAAAGCTCATTATTGTTGTTCCCTGAACCTGAATGGCCTTGAAGTTGTGCATGTGGTGAAAGAATCCAAACCCATAACAGGTTAAGTATTGATCACTCTCCTGGCCAAAATTTTGGTGCCCTAAATTACTCCATATCAGGAAGTCCCTGTCCTAGCACAGCCTCAGGAAATCACTCCCCTCACAGCAACTTTACACAGGTGACTGTGCTGATGGTAAACAGTAATGTCTATCACCGATGCCTTCTAGGCCTCCTGCCAGACATGGTGGCTCGTGCCTGTAAGCTTCAGCCTATGAAGTGGCCAGAGTTAGGGATTGTGGTTCGAGTCCCGCCTGGGGCCCATAGTGAGACCTAGTTCCAAAAAAATAGCTGGGCGTGGTGGCGCATGCCTGTAATCCCAGCTACCTGGGAAGCTGAGGCTGGGAATTGCTTGAGTCTGTGGTACCCCGGGCAACAAGAGCCTGCCATTCCACGGGCAAAAATAGCAAGACCTAGTCTCAAAAAAAAAAAAAGCTAGGCCCTCCTGTTAGCATGCTAAGTCATTGATTATTTAAATCAAAATGCTGTTGTTATATTCCTTTGTTAAAGTGAGTCTAATTGGCTTTACCCATGATTACAACCTGTTGAAGTCCTTTTCACTCCTAAAGACCTCGATTCACAGCAACTCTGTCATTTATTTGTTTGTTTTTTTGTTTATTTGTTTTTGAGACTAGGTCTTGCTATTTTTGCCCATGGAATTGCAGGCTCACCATTGTCTGGGGTGCCACAGACTCAAGCGATCCCCAGCCTCAGCTTCCCAGGTAGCTGGGATTACAGCCACATGCCACCACACCCAGCTATATTTTTTTGGAACTAGGTCTCACTACATGCCCCCGGTGGGACTCGAACCGCAATCCCTGGCCCCAGCAGCGACTTCCTAGGCTGCTGCTTACAGGCATGCACCACCATGCCTGGCCTGCTGCTGACTATTTTTAAGGAAATTCTTCAAATTTCTAAATGACAGAGTTGGCCAGGCATGGTGGCACATGCCTGTAATCAGCAGCCTAGGAAGCCATGGCTGGGGCCAGGGATTGCGGTTCAAGGCACGTAGCGAAAACTAATCCCAAAAAAATATAGCTGGGCGTGATGGTACACGCCTGTAATCCCAGCTACCTGGGAAGCTGAAGCTGGGGATTGCTTGAGTCTGTGGTACCCCGGGCAACGCGAGTCTGTGGTTCCACAGGCAAAAATAGTGAGACCTAGACTCAAAAAATATATAAATTGTCAGCAGCAAGCCAGGCATGGTGGCTTGTGCCTGTAAGCTTCAGCCTATGAAGCAGCAGGGGCTAGGGATCGCGGTTTAAGTCCTGCTTGGGGCAAAAGTAGCAAGACCTAGTCCCAAAAAATAGCTGGTCATGGTGGCATGCGCCTGTAATCCCAGCTACCTGGGGTGCTGAGGCTGGGGATTGCTTGAGTTCGTGGTACCCCGGGCAACGTGAGCCTGCGGTTTCATGGGCAAAAATAGCAAGACCGAGTCTCAAAAAAAAAAAAAAAATGTCAGCAGCAAACTTATCAGCATCAGCTCATTAAATCCAAGTGGAAGAAGGTTAAACAAAAAGAATAATTTGTTGGTGTGCCGAGCCTAAAGAGCAATAGCCACAAGGAAAGCTGAGATAAAGGCCTTGGTCAGAATTAGAACAGGTGATCCATCAGCGTCCCTTTCCCCCCAGCATCTCCCTGAGTTGGTCTTCTTTCTCCAACAACAGTCTGGCTCTTCCCTGGGGCAAAAAGCAGGGCTGCCAGCAGCTCCAGCACTTGGTTTGTTGCAGATCTTCTTTGAAATAGTTTAATCTGGTCTCAAGGGTAAAAATCCGGGAACAGGAACCCTCCTCTACATCCTTAGCCAGCAGGGGAATACAAATGGAGACCTCACACTCGCTAGGTTAATTGGAATCGAGAAGACATGATACTTACAAGTACTGGCAATTATATGAAGAATGAGTGCTGGGGACTATAAAAGTTACAGCCACTTTAGGAGACGGGCAGGTTCTCAAACTGTTAAAACGTAAAGCTACCGTATGCCTCCCAGTGAAAGGAGAACACGTCCACACAAAAATTTGTACACATAGTTTCATAGCAACATGTGTCTGTGATAGTCAAAAAGTAGAGACAACCTATATACCTATCATCAGAAGAATGAGTAAGCAAAATACTATTAATTGGCACATGGGAATATTATTCACCAGTTAAAAAGGAATGATGATTCATAACTGCTGCTACATGGAGCCTGGAGCACACTGCACTAAGTCAGAGGCAAAAGGCCACTCTCCATGATTCTATTTACAGAATGTGTCTCAGATGAGGACATCGGTGGGTACAGACACTTCATCAGTGGTGACACAGGGCTGAGGTGTGGGATATGGAATGGTCCTGGACTGTTGACGTGAATAAGGTGTCTTTTGGGGGTGTTGAAAATATTCTAAAGTTAAACTGCGATGACAGTAACACAGGGAAATGCCCTAAAAAAAAACTATTAGATAGTGTACGTGATGAATATTATGCTTTGTAATGTCTCTCAATAAAGCTATTAAAATATGAATCCTATTAGCTGGGTGTGGTGGTGCATGCCTGTAATCCCAGCTACCTGGGAAGCTGAGGCTAGGGATTGCTTGAGTCTGTGGTACCCTGGGCAACATGAGCCTGCAGTCTCACAGGCAAAAACAGCGAGACCTAGTCTCAAAAGAAAAAAAAAAAAATGAATCCAGGAAAGGACTGGCTGACCCCACTGTGTTCAGCGCCCTGTCTGGAATTCACCCACTGGGACCCCACCCAGTGGCAGTCAGGGGGTGGGGCATGTTTGCAAGATGAGGGTGTCTCCTTTGAGAAGCAGCTGCTGTAGTCAGTGCCTGTGAAGGGTGGGGTGTTTCCCACATGGGGGATGATTCCCAAACAAAACAATGCCCACCACACTGGCTATTGATAGAGAATTTTTTATATAATTTTATTTTTAATTGATTACACATATATATATACATAATATTACATCACAGTCTACCCCAAGGTTCTCCCACGACCTTATCACCCGTGAACCATTTTAATCTCTTGTGCCCATCCCTCCCCCGATTTTACCCTCCTCCTCCTCTCTTATGCTTTGCTTCAGTTCTGCTGACAGTTTTAAGTTTTTCTTGTCTGTTTGTTTTCCCTATATCCCTCATATAAGTGAGATCGTCCAGTATTTCTCTTTTTCTTTCTGGTTTATTTCTTTTCTTTTCTTTTTTTTTTTTTTTTTTTTTTGAGACTAGATCTCCCTATTTTTGCTCGTGGAACCGCAGGCTCATGTTGTCCGGGGTACTACAGACTCAAGCAATCCCCAGCCTCAGTTTCCCAGGTAGCTGGGATTACAGGCGTGTGCCACCACACCCAGCTATTGGGACCAGGTCTCACTATGTTGCCCCGGGAGAGTCTCAAACTGCGATCCCCAGTCCCAGCCGCAACTCCATAGGCTGTCACTTACAGGCATGCGCCACTGTGCCCGGCTCACCTCAATGGCTTTTTTTTTTTTTTTTGAGACTAGGTCTTGCTATTTTTGCCCGTTGCCCAGGGTACCACAGACTCAAGCAATCCCCAGCCTCAGCTTCCCAGGTAGCTGGGATTACAGGCATGCACCACCACACCCAGCTATGTTTTTGGAACTAGGTTTCGCTATGTTGCCCGAGGGTGGGACTCGAACCGTGATTCCCAGTCCCAGCCGCCCTTCCATAGGCTGACACTTACAGGCACACGCCACCATGCCCGGCTCTATGGTTTATTTTTGCTAACATGATTCCTGCTAGCTCTATCCACATTACTTATTGGTAGAGAATTTGCATTTACCCAAACACAGCAGTAAGTGCTTCTGAATGACCTCACCAGTTATCACAACCACCTTGCAAGTTTGTTGTTGTTGTTGGTAGATGCTCAGGTTAAATAACCTTCCCATAGTCACTTAGCTAATTAGTAAATAGTTTAAGGCTTGGGTTCAATCACGGATGGGACTCCAGACTTCTCTTTCAATCATTAGGCCATGCTGCCTCCCTCTGGCTTATGTAAGTTGCAAAATTCTGGAACACACCACCAGAGACTTAACCTTAGAGCATGTCTCTATTCTACTTGTTTATTTCCTGCTTCCCTCAAGCAGACCCTCTATGCTTGGCTGGCCTCTAAGCTCCGTTGGTCATCTCTGAGAAGTATTCCAAGACTGCAGATGATGCTTCAGCCCTATGAATTGTCGCACACACACTCGTGTCCATGCCACCTTCCTCCAGCACGTCAAGGGTATAAGGAACTGGGACAAGATCACCTCTCACTAAAGTCACAATGCAGTAGGTCTGCTCCCAGCTCCTGATCCACCGACCAGTTAACCCTCTCAAAACAAAAAACAAGGACAATTTGACAAGACAGGTGCTTAGTGAAACAACGCAGCTTATTTTTCAAGTGTTTGCAAGCTGTCCGCTAAGTAATCCCTTCTCGAATTCCGCCAACACTTTGATGGCAGAATGGATTGATGTTAAGCCTGTTGGTATGCAGTTTCTTAGCCCTCCTTTCCCTTCCTTACCAGAACAGCGTTTTTTTCTTTCTGGTCTCTAGGTAGTTCTCTGCTGTATCATATGTTCCCTAAGATCTCAGGCAGTAGTTTTCCTGCTGGGCTTGGATCTGGTGGGCCAGAGCTGGGCCCTTACCTCCCCATCTAAAGTGCTGGCTCCTTCCTACCCACTTCATCCCGGCATTTCCCAGATAAAGCCCCTTGTGCTCGGGTGGAAGACCGAGAGCACAGGCAGGTCCAGCAGCTATGCTTCCCTGTCATCTGTCAGCAGCCAACCATCTGTCCCAGAACAGACATAGCTTTCCTCCTCGCTCCTGCTTCCAGTGGCTAAAACAACCTTTCTGTCGTCCTTGGCATTTTCGCCAGCTTCCATCACTCTGAAATGCTGTCTTCCTGACACCAGTCTCATGCACACCTGTCATGCTTCATTTTCTCCTCTAGACATGTGCATTGCATCCACCTGATACCAGGTGGTAAGGGGCTAAAACTTAGCAAGGACAGAGCCCAACAAGAAACTGGTCATTGTGCGACTGCACGCAAGATTGCAAGCCCACTCGGTTTAGGGAGCAATAATGAGGTTTACTTAACTTACAAAGAAAAATAGAGTTCCAAGCTGCAGTGATATGCGCCTTTAATCCCAGCCTTGGGAGGCTGAGGCTAGGTATCGCTTGAATCCTTGAGTTAGAAAGTACCCCAGGCAACATAGCGAGACTTGGTATCGAAAAATAGCCAGACATGGTGATGCACACCTGTAATCCTAGCCTTGGGAGGCTGAGGCTACGGATCATTTGAGTCCGCAGATTCAGGACTATCCTGGGCAACACAGCGAGACCTAGTCTCTAAAATTAAAAAAAAAAAAAAAAGAAAAAGAAAAAGAAGAAAAACAGAGACCCTCGGAGGCCACAAGTGGCCAGTTACCTTACCCAGTCACTGCCCAGTGTTCTAAAGTCCTAAACGAAGGGTCGGGCATGGTGACTCGTGCCTGTAAGCTTCAGCCTATGAAGTGGCCGGGGCTAGGGATCGTGGTTCGAGTCCCGCCTGGGCCCTGTAGCGAGACCTAGTTCCAAAAAAATAGCTGGGCGTGGTGGCGCACGCCTGTAATTCCAGCTAGCTGAGAAGCTGAGGCTGGGGATTGCTTGAGTCTGTGGTACCCCAGGCAACGAGAGCCTGGGTTCCACGGGCAAAAATAGCAAGACCTAGTCTCAAAAAAAAAAACAAAAAAACAAGTAACAGTGTCCACAGGTTGATGGAGCCCCTCTCTAGACTGACAGGAACAGGACATCTGTTACTTTTTCTCTTCCTTTCATAGACAAGGAAACTGAGGCCTGAATTGCCCCATTATTTATTTGTTTGTTTGTTTGTTTGTTTATTATTTATTTATTTATTTATTTATTTATTTGAAACTGGGTCTCGCTATGTTGCCCGGGGTAGTCTCAAATCCGCGGACTCAAGTGACCCCTGGCCTCAGCCTCCCAGCGCTTGGATTACAGGCACACACCACCACACCCCACCCGAATTACCCCATTATTTACAGTGGAGCTGGGTGAGCCTTGAAACTGGCTAGTGTACCTCCAGAAGCTGAGTCCCCACCACTTCATCAGAAGCCACTCCTACGCGTCATAGCGGAGGAAGCAAACCTGAATGAAGATACCCAGAAGGGACTGTGGCGGGCCTTAGCAGGAAGTAGGGCCTGGACACTGCCAGAGAAGAGGTAAAGCTCCCAAAGCAGGAGCCTGCGGTTTCAGGCGCACAAAAGATGAGTCACTCACTCATATTGACCAGCCTCTGGCCGACCCTCTGTGGAGGATTCCACAGAGCCCTTAGGTGTCTCGGTAGTAAGGCCCACATATTACTGAAATCACTCATTCCAGCCCCTTCCACATCCTCTCTGGAGCCCCAGGACACCTGGGTCCTCTGGGGACAAGTGAGGGTGAAAGCAGGCAATCAGGGAAACAAGGACCGCACTCAGGCAACAAGCCCCCACCCCCACCCCCACCCCGGGCTGGGAAATAGCAGGTTTATTAGTCCCGGTGCTGACTCAGCAGATTCCTATCCCAAGGCTGAGCGCCCCTACCAGCGAGTTAATGGTTTACATACCCTGTATGTGCTCTGCTGTGCCAGGCTGTCACTGGTGGTAGTACAAGGCCTGACATGGCAAAGACAGAATGAGGAAGATTCAAGGAGAAACTGGGCTGCAGACCAGTAAACTGAGTCTGTCAGTCATGGGTTGTTTTTCTAGACCCCCTAGACTATATTTATTTATTTTTTTAATTTTTTGAGACTAGGTCTCGCTATTTTTGCCTGTGGAACTGCAGGCTCACGTTACCCGGGGTACCACGGACTCAAGCAATCCCCAGCCTCAGCTTCCCAGGCAGCTGGGATTACAGGTGCACCACGCCCAGCTATATTGTTTTGGAACTAGGTCTCACTACATGCCCCACGCGGACCCGAACCGTGATCCCTGGCCCCGGCCACAGCTTCCTAGGCTGCCGCTTACAGGCACCTGCCACCATGCCCGGCCTTTTTTTTTTTTTTTTTTTTGAGACTAGGTCTTGCTTTGTTGCCCCGAGTAGTATCAAACCCGCGGACTCAAGTGATCCCTAGCCTCAGCCTCCTTGGTAGCTGGGATTACAGGCACGCACCACCACACCCAGCTATATTTCTTAGGTTACTGGGCTTCAGCAGCCCAATACTTTATCATGCTTTCACCTGGTCTTCAGACTTCCAGGGAGCCCCACTATTTCAGCAGCCACAGTCCCTGGGCATGCTATGAAGCCTCTCTGTGCTGCAGACAGCCCTCTGCAGATGCGCCCTCTGGCACAGAGGCGAGGGAGACGGCCTTGCTGGCTTTGGCCAAAAGAGTCACCACACTCTTTGCTTAATAAGGCCTTTAAATTATCTCAATAGAGAGGAGACTAAACACTTAGCGCTGCGGAGAGCGTCTTATTGATCGGTGGAGAGAGGCTCTGGGTGTGCAGGAGCCGGCCAAGTCAGCTCCCGGGGGCACAGCACTTAGGAGAAGCTGCCTGCATGATGAGAGTGCCCAGCCTGTCCCAGAGTGACCTCCTGGCTCCAGGGACTGAGTCTCAGAGTCCAGGGTCGCCCTCTGAGACAGCGGGGTTAGTAGAGAGACGAGCTAGAGCACTGGGTTTTAACCCTGGCTGAGCCCTGTCCGAGTTAGCCTCTGAGGTACCTGCGGCCCTGCCCAGGCTGCGAGTGCGGTACCCACAGGCCTGGCGGGGCTCACGTGAGGTCGATTTGTAAACAGGCTTTGTGAATTATGAGTCTCCACAAGGATGGACGGTGGGTTTGTTTTTTGGTGCTTTTTGTTTTTTTGAGACTAGGTCTCACTATTTTTGCCTGTGGAACCTCAGGCTCTCGTTGCCACAGGTACCACAGACTCAAGCAATCCCCAGCCTCAGCTTCCCAGGTGGCTGGGATTACAGGCGCGCGCCACCACACCCAGCTAGTTTTTGGGACTAGGTCTCGCTCTGTTGCCCCGGGCGGGACTCGAACCGCGATCCCTAGCCCCAGCCGCTTCATAGGCTGAAGCTTACAGGCACTGTGCCTGGCTGTTTTTTGGTGCTTTTTGTCATGTTGTTCTTCTGCTTAAAACTCCTTGTTGCACTTGGGACAAAATCCATATGTCTTGTCCTCGTAATGTCACCCTCCGTCACCCTCACCCTCCGTCTGTGAAGTGTCCCTGCCACCCCACTGTGTTCCAACCCCAATAGCCCCACAACTCTTCCCAGAACAGGTCAAACCTTCCTCCCTCAGGCTTACCGTCCTGAGGTAAGGCTTACCTCAGCTTCCCTTTAGACTTCCCTCCTGCTTACCAAGTCCCTCTGCCTGACACACGCTTCCCCCAGTGTTTTGCCTGACTGGATTTTTTTTTTTCATTTTTGAGACCAGGTCTCAATATGTTGCCCGGGGTAGTCTGGGTCCTGCAGACTCAAGCGATCCCCCGCCTCAGCATCCCAGGTAGCTGGGATTACAGGCACCCACCACCACGCCTGGCTTTTTCAAGACCAGGTCTCGCTCTGTTGCCCGGGGGTAGTCATGAACCCACACACTCAAGCAATCCCTGGCCTCTTGCTTCCCAGCACTTGGATTACAGGCATATGCCACCATGCCTGGCTCTTGTCTAACTGAATCCTTTAACCTCAGATCTCAGCTTCGGTGTTACCTCCTCCTGGCCCCAGGGACTGAGTTTCAGAGTCCAGAGTTCCCCTCTGAGACAGTGTGGTTAGTAGAAAGGGAGATGAGCTAGCGGAGTGGGTTTTAACCCCAGCCATGACTGGTCCAGGTTAGTCTCTGAGGTGCCTCTGAGGTGCGATGCCCACAGACCTGGTGGAGCTCACGTGAGGTAGATGCACCTCACATGCACCTCCTAGCCACCGGGCCTAGCACCTGTTTCACTCCTTTTTTATGAGACTAGGTCTCCCTATTTTTGCCTGTGGAACTGCAGACTCACGTTGCCCAGGGTACCACAGACTCAAGCAATCCCCAGCCTCAGCTTCCCGGGTAGCTGGGATTACAGGTGCGCGACACCACGCCCATCTATATTTTTTTGGAGCTAGGTCTCCCTACGTGCCCCAGGCAGGACTCAAAACATGGTTCCCGGCTCTGGCCGCAGCTTCCTAGGCTGCCACTTACAGGTATACGCCACCATGCCCGGCATCACTCCGCTATTTTTTGGGACTAGGTCTCACTATGTTGCCCTGGGCAGGTCTCCGGTCTCAAACCCGCGGACTTAAGCAATTCCTAGTCTCAGCCATGCTCTGTAGCTGCGCTTAAAGGCACGTGCCACTGTGCCCGGCCTGTTCCACTCTTTCCTTAGAAACAACCCCATCGCTGCATTCCCATCACCTCACTTGTCTTCTTTCCCCTGCAGAACAACAGGTCTGTTTCGCTGGCCCCCGGGGTCTCTCTGCCCTGGCTCACCGTGCACACCGTAGGTGCTGAAAATGATTGTTGATGAACGGGTGACCCCACAGCTGGATGCCTGGCGGGGCAGCCTGACTTGTGTCCCTCAGGACCCGGCTTCCTCTCACCTGTGTCTCTCTCTCCCCCGCAGCTACGGAGACATGGTGCCCAAGACCATCGCGGGCAAGATCTTTGGCTCCATCTGCTCCTTGAGTGGCGTCCTGGTCATCGCGCTGCCGGTGCCTGTGATCGTCTCCAACTTCAGCCGCATCTACCACCAGAACCAGAGAGCGGATAAGCGGAGGGCACAGAAGGTAAGCTTCGGGGGGCAGGCAGCAGCCACAGTGGGGCCTGGCCTTCCTCCTGCGCAGCTCAGGCGGCCAGGCCTGGGCTCCCCCCACCATCATGGCACCGACGGCCTCAAGCTTGGAGAGGTGTCCTACAGGTGTCCACCTCCAAGCAGCAATAGAACGCAACCGGCTCTCCCTCGCCCGCAGCTGGTCAGCTCCTTTTGGGGTGATCTTGGCAATTTCCCTGGACCCTGACTCCCCCTCCACGCCCTCAGCCCCCGCATTGACAGTCTGGATTCCTCCCTCCCCCATCCATGAGCTTCCCCGAGAACGTTTTCACCTGCTAGTCCACCCGCCGTAGCCTGTAAAGCACATCATGACAAAAATACATTTTCTCGCCAGGCACAGTGGCATGTGCCTTTAATCGCAGCCTATGGAGCAAGGCCGAGACTAGGAATCACTTGAGTTCACAGGTTCGAGACCTGCCCAGGGGTTCGAGACCTGCCGCCTGGGGCAACATAGTGAGACCTAGTCTTAAAAAATAGCTGGGCGTGGTGGCACGCACCTGTAATCCCAGCTACCTGAGAGGCTGAGGCTGGGGGTTGTTTGAATCCTTGGTATCCTGAGCAACATGAGCCTGATGTCCCCCGGGCAACAAAGCGAGACCTAGACTCCAAAAAAAAAAAAAAATTTCTGGAAGGAAAAGTGGACCAGGAGAGGAAGACAGTCTGAGGCCACCGGTCCAGGGACAAATGGCAGCGGGGGCGGTAGAGCCTTGTGAGGTCTTGTAGGGTTCAGGCCCCCTCACTGCTGCCGGCGCAGCTGGCGGTCAGGAGAGAAGCTGAGACGATTTTCCTTTTGTCCAATGTACAGCACTGAAGGCAAGGAAGGGGAGGTGCCCACATGTGCCCACAGGATGAGGAAAAGGGTCAAAGGCATTGGTGCTGAGAAAGGAACCTCCTCCCGGACGCTCCCCACCCCCACCCCCAGGCCCTCTCCATGATCAGTAGTTCACCTGATGGTTATTTTCCTTCTTCAAAATGTATTTATTTTTAGGCCGGGCATGGTGGCGCATGCCTATAAGCAGCAGCCTAGGAATCCACAGCCGGGGCCAGGTAATCGCAGTTCGAGTCCTGCCAGGGGCACGTAGCAAGACCTAGTCCCCAAAAAATAGCTGGCGTGGTGGCGCGCACCTGTAATCCCAGCTACCTGGGAAGCTGAGGCTGGGGATTACTTGAAGCCATGGTACCCCGGGCAACGTGAGCCTGTGGTTCCATGGACAAAAATAGCGAGATCTAGACTCAAAAAAAAAAAAAAAGTATTTACTTTTTAATTGATCATTCTATTGTTCACATATCTATGCGCATGTGTGTAGCATCATTGCATTCCCTGAGGTTCTCCCTCCACCCTTTCGCCTGTGACCCTTCATCTCTATCTTCTTGTGCTCCTCCCTTCCCCGATTTCTCCCTCTCCCCTCCACCTTCCTCACTGCCTGCCCCAGCTCCGCTCTCAGCTTATTTTGAGTTTTTCCTGGCCTTTTGTTTGCTATCCTTATGTCCCATTTATACGTAAGACCATATGGTTTCTGACTTTTTCTTTTTGACTTATTTCCTCTGGGGCCATCCATGTCATCACAGATACCGCATATTTGTTGGTATTGCAGAATGATATTCCATGGGTGCATATAGCACATCTTTTTCAGCACCTGCTAGCCAGCTTCTCATTCACAACTTGCCTTTCACCAAATTCCCATCAGGAACAGGGAGGCCTGCTGGGACCTGTCATTGCTCTTCTTATCTGGACTGAAATATGGCTCCTCCGGAGTACCCAGCCTGCAGGGGTCTCAGGCTTCCTGGGCACAATGCATGGGACCTTGTCAAAAGATTTGCTTCTAAGGCTGGGCGTGGTGGTGCGTGCCTTTAATCCCAGCCTAGGAAGGGAGGCTGAGACTAGGAACTGCTTGAGTCTGCAGGTTTGAGACCCACCCGGAGCAACACAGCGAGACCTAGTCTCAAAAAAAAGCTGGGCGTGGTGGCGCGTGCCTGTAATCCCAGCTACCTGGGAAGCTGAGATTGGGGATCGCTTGAGTCCGGGGTACCCCAGGCAACGTGAGTCTGCGGTTCCCGGGCAGCATAGAGAGACCTAGCCTCAAAAAAAAAAAAAAAAATTGCTTCTGGAGCCTGGAACTTCCTCTCACTTTATTCTTTCATTCATTCACTCCACAAACGTTTACTGAGCACCTACTGCACGTAGGTCCAGAAGCATCTCACCTGGGTGGTCCTCTCACCCCGTGATCCTGCTAATAACCTTCCACCCTCAGGGATTCAACCCCCAGGGATGACCCCCACATAGCAGAGCTTCCTGAACACCCCAGAGGAACCCAGAGAACTTCAGATGGGATCTGCATAAGCTGGATCTGCATAATAAAGTGTAAACTGCATCATCAACCAGCTGCTTCCCTCGCCCGGCTACCCCTTCTGGGTGCCCTTGTGATCACCTCCTCCCCTTCCGTGCCTCCGCCTGTGCTGCAAACTGTTCTGACTTATCTCCACCTTGGCCTTGCGCTGTGGCCGGCCTTGTTTGTCTTCCGGCCTGGCCGTCCTCTCTCTCCCCTCCCACACTCATTCTCTGCCTCTTCACCCAAGGTTAGGGTCCTCTGCCGCATTCCCAGCAGGCCATCCCCAAAATAGAAGTCTTATCTCGTTCCCTTCTAGTCAGCTGGCAAATGTGAGTAATATCTGAGTTCATTACACAGGTCTCTCTGGATCTCCTTTCCAAATCAAAGAGCCTGAGGTCCTGGGGGGCCAGGGGTCCTGTGGCTCCCCCCCCCGGGGCTGACAGTGAGAGTAGGTGAGGTTCATAGGTGCCTGCGGCTGTGCCCACAACGAGGGCCTGTCAGGCTGTGCTCTTGGCAACTCCAGCGGGTACCTAACCTCATAGGGAGAGCATCTCTTCAGTGGCCATTTTGTCCCTGTGAAGAATACAGTGGCCACTTTGCCCCCCTGGGACTTTGCAAAGCTCATCCTTTGGCATTAAAACCCAGAAGGGATCAGCCTGGGCCCATTCTTTCCATAAAGATGAGACTCCGTCCTCTCTGCCTCCCTCTTCTCCCTCCTCCCTCTCCCGCTCCACTATCCCTTTGAAATCAGAGTAAATATTTATAGTGTTTTCACCTAGCTCGATTCTGTCTCTCCTCAAGGTTGCTCAGGCCTGTCAGTTTCACCTTGAGCTTCCGGGGAGAAGGGAAAAAGACTATGGGAAACGTGCCTGCTTGCAGCTGGGAGTCTGTCACCCTGAGGCAAGGAGGCAGGTCCCAGGACTTAGTGCGTGAAGAGGGGTTGATGGGTGAGAAGGAGGTCAAGGAAACCAATGAGAGCGAGAGCGTGTAGCCCAGACTTGGCAGGCAGGACCTGCCTGGCCACTAGGAAAGCTCCAGCCCACAGCCCTGGGGTAAGGAAGGACTCAGCTAGAAGTCATCCTAGTGCTTGGGATTATTATCAAGATAAGTCCCAAGATCCAGGACACGCTTTTTGGTGTATCTTGTTCTCTGGCCCAAGTGAACGAGAGATCAGGTAAGGACTTGTAGCTGTGGACAAAGAGGGGGACATTGGGGTGGGGGATCCGGTCCCCCATCTCCAATCTGGTGCCTGAACATAATATTTGTTCATGGAGAGTTTTACTGAGATAGTTGAGGCCTGTGTATTTGTAAGATGATCGCAACCAGCGTATGACACTGACACAACCCACCAGCCCTGTTCAGGCTTCCCCCGTTTCACCCGCACTTACGTGTGAAGGGTTTGCACACATTTATCAACTACGTGTTTTCCTGCATCCACCACCAGAGTCAAGAGACCCATCAGTCCCACGTGCCCTCCTGCCATATTTCCTCTGCCCCAGCCTCGTCCTGGCAGCTGTTTATCTGCCTTTCATTTATAAAATGTCTTCATTTCAGGGTGTGGTGGTACACGCCTGTAATCCCAGCTACTTGGGAGGCTGAGGCTGGGAATCACTTAAGTCTGCAGGTTCGGGATTACCCTGGGCAACATAGCAAAACCTAGTCTTTAAAATAAAATAAAATCTTTTTTTTTTTTTTTGTGAGACTAGGTCTCGCTATTTTTGCCCATGGAACTGCAGGCTCTCATTGCCCGGGGTACCCCAGACTCAAGCAATCCCCAGCCTCAGCTTCCTTGCTGGGATTACAGGCGCGCACCACCACGCCCAGCTATTTTTTTTTGGAACTAGGTCTTGCTACGGGCCCCAGGCAGGACTCGAGCCGCGATCCCTAGCCCCGGCCGCTTCATAGGCTGAAGCTTACAGACACGAGCCACCATGCCCGGCCTATTTTTATTTTATTTTTATTTTACCTAGTCTCTAAAATAAAATATCTTTTATTTTATAAAATAAAATAAAAAATTTCAAAAATGTCATAGAAATGACCTCACACAGGAAGAGAGAACCTTTGGAGATGGCTTTCTCATGCCATGTGACTCCTGGACATGATTCCAATGGGGGCATCACAGGACATCCCCTGTATTGGGGAACAAGATCCTGTGGCAGGGGTGCACCAAGTTTGTTTAACCCTTCACTTGCTGAAGGACTTCTGGGGTGGGGCTATTATCAAGGAAGTTTGCTACACCCATGGTGTAAGGACTCCCATGCCCTGCAAGGCTCTGCGCCAGCTGCTGGAGAGAAAAACATGCATAAGCCGCAGACGCTGGCCCTCAGGAGCTCAAAGTTAAGCCAGACCTCCTTACCAAACCTCATCCACCCAATATGGTTCCATAAATACACTGTGAACCTCTTTATCCTGTGTAGGAAATGATTAAATGATCCAATGCATTTGATATGACAATCTGTTGCTTTAATAGAGCCCAGGGTGAGATAAGATTAAAAGAAGTGCCACAAAGGAGAACAGGAGAATCTTTCATCTCTAGAAAGTAATGAAGACAGACCCCAGATACGAGAAAGGTCTGGCTCTAAGTGCTGCAATCAAATTATATAAGGCCATAATGAGTTTGACACAATTGGATTTCCATATGCAGTTCTCAACACCCAGCTCTCACCCAAAGCGAAACAGCCTGGTCCTCCAGCGACGAGGACCTCACTTGGATCTAGACCTGGGGGATGGGGGGGATATGGGGGGGAAAGCTGCAGCAGGACCCCCTAGAAGGAGAATCGCCCTGGACCTAGTGGACACTCTTTGTTCTAGAAGTGGAATCAGACGCCTTCTGGCCCAGGTTCCCCTATGCATTCTCTCCATCCAGCAGGGGGCGCTCTTCCTTAGACTCGCCCCCAGAGGTCCCAGGATCCCGCCATGGTCTCTCCAGAAAAGCCCAGGGAAGACGTCTCCTGGCCTTGCTAGGACCTGCTGGCAAAGGAGCACTTCCCAGGGACCAGGAGATCGTGTGTCCCTGCGCTTCTGTTGACCCGAGGCCTGTCTCCTTCTGCCACACTAACCGGCCCAGCAGGACACTTAGAGGGACCATCCCCACGTGGGGGGAGGGTAACCGGAAATGAAAATGGCCACAATGTCCCAGCTGCTCTGGTGCCGTGTCCTCGCTGAGGTCCTTCCTACCCCAGCGCCAGGAGGAGCGACCCTGCCACCCAGAGGATGGGTCTGCGAGTCTGCGGGGCAGGTTCTGTTCCCAGTAGCCGGGACCTGGAGCTGGTCTGGAGGTACAGCCTGGACCCCCAGTTGCATGTCTTTACAGGAGCAAGAAGCAGCCGGGCACGGTGGCTCGTGCCTGTAAGCTTCAGCCTATGAAGCAGCTGGGGCTAGGGATTGCGGTTCGAGTCCCACTTGGGGCAAAAACAGCGAGACCTAGTCCCAAAAAATAGCTGGGCGTGGTAGCACACGCCTGTAATCCCAGCTACCTGGGAAGCTGAGGCTGGGGATTGCTTGAGTCTGTGGTACCCCGGGCAACGGGAGCCTACGATTCCAAGGGCAAAAACAGCAAGACCTAGTCTCAATAGAGGATGGATGGATGGATGGATGGATGGATGGATGGATGGATGGATGGATGGATGGATGGATATTTTTAAAAAACAGCGAGACCTAGTCTCAATAGATTAGAGAGAGAAAGAGACGATAGATAGATAGATAGATAGATAGATAGATAGATAGATAGATAGATAGATAGATAGATAGATAGATAGATAGATAGATAGATAGATAGATAGATAGATAGATAGATAGATAGATAGGTAAATAGAGATAGATAGATAGACAGATAGATAGATAGATAGATAGATAGATAGATAGATAGATAGATAGATAGATAGATAGATATTTTAAAAGGGAGAAAGAAAAATTAAAAGGGAGAAAGAAGCCCTCTAGCCCGCACTCAGCATCTCTCCCCTGCTTCTGCAGGCCTGGAGCTCCCGACTGTTTTGGGAGCCTGCTGTAGGCCCTTGGGTCCGGGCTGAGTGGGGAAGGGGGGGTGTCTCCCCTCCTGCTTGGCTCCACACTAGCCAGGAAGGCATACCCCTCTCCTCTCACGCGCATCAAGGCTCCCAGTCACAAGCACATCCAAATCACTCATTCCTGGGCACAAAACAGACACCCATGGACACGCCTATGTCTGCACACACTCCCGAAGAGCTATCAGGCAATCGATCAATGACACATGCAATTCATTTATTCATTTTAAAATTAGGAGGCAGGAGCCGGGCATGGTGGCGCATGCCTGTAGGTGGTAGCCTAGGAAGCCACGGCAGGGGCCAGGGATCGCGGTTCGAGTCCTGCCAGGGGCATCTAGCGACACCTAGTCCCAAAAAAGTAGCTGGACGTGGTGGCGTGTGCCTGTAATCCCAGCTACCTGGGAAGCTGAGGCTGGGAATCCCAGGTAGCTGGGATTACAGGCACACGCCACCACGCCCAGCTATTTTTTTGGAACTAAGTTTCCCTACGTTGCCCTGGTTGGGACTCGAATTGCGATACCCAGTCCCAGCCACGCTCCATAGGCTGGCGCTTACAGGCACGTGCCACCGCACCCGGCTCATGTCTGAGTTTCTAGGGATTTCCACTCAAGTCTCCAGCCAGCGTAGTCCTGGCAGGAGAAATACCCCTCGCCAAAGTCCCGCCTCCTCAGAGACCTTTGAGACCTTAATCCCAGCAGCCTGCAGCACGTTCCTCAAGGGGGTGCCGCGCTCTCCTGAGGCTGGGGGGTCGCTTGAGTCCGTGGTACCCCGGGCAACGAGAGTCTGCGGTTCCACGGGCAAGCATAGCAAGACCTCGTCTCCAAAAGTAAAAAAGAAACCCAGACATGGCCACAGCCTCACAGACCAGCCCCGGGTCCCTCAGGGTCACGAGGTTGCGGGGAGCAGGGCCGGCCTGCCACTGGCTTGGCGCCTGCCTGTGGTCTGTCTCGGTGTCCCTCACTCTTCTCTCTGCCGACCACAGAAGGCGCGCCTCGCCCGCATCCGCGTGGCCAAGACCGGCAGCTCCAACGCCTACTTGCACAGCAAGCGCAACGGACTCCTCAACGAGGCGCTGGAGCTGATGGTAGCGTGGGGGCCCGGGTGGGGGGCAGGGGGAGGGGCTGCTTGCCCTTCCGGGGCACCCGCATTCCCATCCCTGAGCCCCGGTTTGCACCCCGAGAAGGACATGTTTCAGGTAAAAGCCTCCCCACCTATGTCTGCCCCACATAGGTGTGTGGGGATCAGCCTAAAAGCTAACATGGGGGCGGGGGGCCCTACATTTTTGTTCATTTTGATGTTTCGGGTGTCTTCCTACTGTCAGTGGGAAAACGGAGAGCGGGAGAGGGGAGGACCCCCCATCCTATGCTCACACACCCCTTTGCTCACCAGGGCACCCCAGAAGAGGAACAGATGGGCAAGACCACCTCCCTCATCGAGAGCCAGCACCACCACCTGCTGCACTGCCTGGAGAAAACCACTGTGAGTGCCAGCCTGGGAGCTCCCCCCTCTTCACCCCCAGCCCCTCAGTCTTGGGGGCAGCACTCAGCGAGACCCTGGAACTCATACCCCCACCCTGGGCCCTTGCTTCAGAAATCTCTGCCCTAAGCTGGGCGCGGTGGCGCACTTCTGTAATCCAAGCGCTGGTAGGCAAGAGGCCAGGGATCGCTTGAGTTCGCGGGTTCGAGACTCCCCTGGGCAACATAGCAGACCTGGTCTCAAAAAAGCAGCCAGGTGTGGTGGCGGGCACCTGTAATCCCAGTTACCTGGGAGGCTGAGGCTGGGGATCGCTTGAGTCAGTGGGATCTGGACTACCCTAGGCAACATAGCGAGATCTACTCTCAAAAAGAAAAAAAAGAAAGAAATCTCTGCCTTTCGCGTGGAAAAGTAACACTGAGGTGTCTGTGGGCCCCCAGGGGGCAGGTGTCAGGCGCAGCGGTCCCCAGACTGCAGGGCCAGCCCAGTCCTGTGGCAGCAGAGCGGGGCATCGCCTGGAATTTCCCAGCATGCTCCAGTCTCTAGTGCCCGTTTCTCAGCGGCCAAGGGCTGAGCTCTGCCTAGCAGCATCTCAGTTCCCGGATGCGGTCCCAGCCAGAGCCGAGTGTGCGCTCATTGCCACAGCGGGCAGAGAGCCTCCATCTGTGTCCTTCCTGGGACTAGGTTGGTGCCATCTGTGGGGTCCCTTTGCTCTCTGCGCTGCTCTTAGAAGGGGAGGGAGTGAAGGAGGCAGTGCACCTGTTTCTCCAGTCAGGGCTTCTCTGGGCACCACACCCACTCCCGCACTCTGCAATCCCCAGGGAGTTCAGACTCTGAAAGGCAGATTGTGGGGTCGGGGGCCCTGACTGGACTGCGGAATGACGCTTGCGCCTCTCCAGCAGACCCGTCGGAAGGGCAGTGGGGCCAACCTGGACCCTTTGGCAAAACGTGTGAGGAGCCATAGGGAGGGAGGAAGGAACAAAGTGAAGCCCTGGTGCTTTCTAGAACCTCCCTCCCTGGGGAGCCACAGTCACCAACACACTCAAGAAGGAACTTTCTAGCCGGGGTGTGGTGGCGTGTGCCTTTAATCCCAGCCTAGGACGGGAGGCTGAGACTGGGAGACGCTTGAGTCCGTGGGTGCAAGACCCGCCCGGGGCAGCATAGCAAGACCTAGTCTCTAAAACTAACTGGGCGTGGTAGTGCACGGCTGTAATCCCAGCACTTGGGAGGCTGAGGCTGGGGATTGCTTGAGTCTGGGGTACCCCAGGCAACGAGAGTCTGTGGTTCTCCAGGCTATCTAGCGAGACCTAGTCTCAAAAAAAAAAAAAAAGAAAGAAAGAAAAGAAAAGAAAAAAAGGAACTACTTTCTGCCTGCTCCATGCCCTGAGCTCCCAGACACAGAGCAGCGTGGCCATGAGGATGGACTTGAACCTGACAAGAATGTCCAAAATGGGGAGACTTCTGCAAACACTAGTTTCCAGGATTTCTCGACTATCGCTCAGAGCGCAGATCCACGTGCATGTCAAGGCCTCCCCTCTGAGACTAGCTTGCCAAAGGCCTAGACCCAGGCCCGACTGCCCTTTCCAAGCTGCACGTGCTACATGGAATGTGTCCATGGAAAGGGCGTGTGTGAAAAGACCTGGGTTTGAGGGGCTGGAATGCTGGCAGCGAGGGGTGGAATGCTGGGCTCATGGGGAGGAATGTCGGGGTGGGGTGTGCTGGGGTTACTGGAATGCTGGGTTTGGGGGCAGGAATGTTGGGATGGAGAAGAGCGAATGGTGGGTTGGATGGAGCTGAGCAGGGTCACGTTGGAGCCGAGGGGTGGGCTGTGGGGTTGGAAGGGGAGAATGCTGGGAGAAAGGGCTGGAATGCCGGGATTGAGAGACTGAATGTCAAAGGCGAGCTGGGGAATGCTGGAATGTACAATCAATGGTGTTTTTATCTTCTGTTGGCATGTTGTCCTGTAGGGGTTATCCTATCTTGTGGATGATCCCCTGTTATCTGTACGAACCTCCACCATCAAGGTATCACTTTTTTAAAAATTCGATTACTGTTTTTCTCTCTGGTTCTTCTGAGTCTGTGGATTCTTCTCCTTTCAGTCCCTGGTCTGACTCTCTGCATGCGCTCTTGGTTCTTCTGGCCTTGCCCTGCCTCCGCTGTCTCACCTCGTACCAGCTCGGGCTTCCAGTGTTTTGTGCTCAACTCCGCAACTGCCTTTCTGATTCCTTCTTCAACCTGCCCCGGGGCTGGAGGGTGTGGTGGAACATGGCACCGGTGCTGGCAGCCTGAAGGGCCACATGTCACCTCCACCTGCCTGTTTCCCAGGTTCCACGGGGACCAGGTCTTGGCTGTCAGGGCTGGTCTGTCTCTGAACTCTGACTTCATGCTAGTTCTATGCAGACTTTCCCCTCAGGCTCGCAGCCTTGGCCACACCACTAATGCCATAGATTTTTAAGTCACCTCAGTCAACTGTCCATTATTTTGGTTTTATTATCCTGGGTTTGGCTCTACCCCATCCTGAGGGCAGCTGGTCGACCAGAAGGCTGTTAGCACTCCATTTCCAGGTTTGCACTTGACTTTGAGAATTCTGTGTCTCCAGGTATGTTAACAATCCATATCCCATAATCAGGTAGAACAAGTCCTAATATTAAAATCATGTCCCTGACATTCTAACCTCAGCAAAGTGCTCCCAATTCTGTGAATAATTCAACACCTTTAAAAGTATGACTGGCTGGGCACGGTGGTGTGCACCTGTAATCCCAGCACAGGGAGGTGGAGGCCAGGGATTGCTTGAGTCCGCAGGTTCAAGACTACCCCAGGCAACATAGCAAGACCTAGTCTCAAGAATGAATGAATGAATGAATGAATGAATGAATGAATGAATGAATGAATGACCCTGACCCAAAGTGTCATAAGGATTCAGAAAAGACCATCTCCCGTAGTGACTAGCCACCACCAGTGCCTCCCTACAAGACAGTCCCAAGAGACCCTGGGAGACACCAAGTCTTTGTGTCCGGCCTTGAGGGCACCACTAAACCCCTCCATGTCCTTCTCCCTTTCAGCACAAAGCGGTGGCCCAGTTGCCAGGTGTGGTGGCGCACGCCTGTAGTCCAAGCACTGGGAGGCAAGCGGCCTGGGATCACTTGAGTTCATGGGTTCAAGACTCCCCTGGGCAACATAGTGAGACCTTGTCTCGAAAAAGCAGCTGGGCATGGTGGCAGGCGCCTGTAATCCCAGCTCCCTGGGAGGCTGAGGCTGGGGATCCCTTGAGTCCGTGGGATCAGGACTACCCCGGGCAACATAGCAAGACCTGGTCTCAAAAAATAAATAAATAAAAGTTGTGGCCCAGGTGTGCACCATATCACAATTTAACAACTGTCGTCTCCATCCTGCAACCCGATGCCCAGGGCTGCCCTAGGACTTCCTTTCCTCCCTGGTGCCTGTGGTGCGTTGCCCCTTCTGAACGCTTGTCTGTGCTCCAGGCAGCTGGCAGCCCTTCTCTCGAGGCCCAGAGCAGACAGGCAGGCGCACAGAGTGTGGGGTCTCCTCCCTCCCTCCTCCTTTTCCCACTTCTCCTTCTACTTCCCCAGAACCACGAGTTCATCGATGAGCAGATGTTTGAGCAGAACTGCACGGAGAGCTCGATGCAGAACTACCCGTCCACGCGGAGCCCCTCCCTGTCCAGCCACCCGGGCCTCACCACCACCTGCTGCTCCCGTCGCAGTAAGAAGACCACGCACCTGCCCAAGTCTAACCTGCCGGCCACCCGCCTGCGCAGCATGCAAGAGCTGAGCACCATCCACATCCAGGGCAGCGAGCAGCCCTCCCTCACCACCAGGTGGGTGGCGCCCCTCCCTGTTACCCAGAGGCCTGAGCCCTTCCACCCGCAGCACCAGCGGATTTCAGCCTTGGAGTCCTCCAGCGCCCCTACCCCATTCCCGATACTTGAGTTCTTGAGACTAGGTCTCGCTATTTTTGCCCGTGGAACCGCAGGCTCATGTTGCCCAGGATACCACAGACTCCAGCAATCCCCAGCCTCAGCTTCCCAGGTAGCTGGGATTACAGGTGCGCGCCACCACGCCCAGCTATTTTTTTGGAACTAGGTCTCACTACCTGCCCTGGGCGGCACTCGAACCACGATCCCTGACCCCGGCTGCTTCATAGGCTGAAGCTTACAGGTACGAGCCACAGTGCCTGGCTGGATACTTGAGTTCTAATACACCCCAACTTCTTCTCGCCCCAGCAAGTAAATTCCAAGACCCTTCATATGTTTTGAAGGATACTGGAGCAGGCTTCGGCCCCTGAAGGCTAGACGCCAGGGGCAGATTCCCTGAAGTGGTTTCCTTGCTGTAAAGAATAGCCCAAGGGCTGGGGGGTGGTGGCGGGTGCTTATAATCCCAGCCTAGGACGGGAGGCCGAGACTAGGAATCACTTGAGTCCGCAGGTTTGAGACCCACTTGGGGCAACATAGCAAGACCTAGTCTCAAAAAATAGCTGGAGGTGGTGGCGCGCGCCTGTAATCCCAGCTACCTGAGAGGCTGAAGCTGGGGATTGCTTGAGCCCATGGTACCCCGGGCAACGTAAGCCTGGGCAGCATAGCGAGACCTAGGCTAAAAAAAAAAAAAAAAAAAAAAAAAAAAAAAAAAAAAAAAAAAAAAAAAAAAAAAAAAAAAAAAAAATATATATATATATATATATATATATATATATATATATATATATATATATATATATATAGCCCAAACATTTTGCAAGGAAATAGCTTTCCCAGCGGTGTTACATATGGGTCACTGCAGACTGAGGGAGACCCTAGACTAAGATCCTAGACAAGCACCCTCGCTCCTCTGCAGGAGGCCCGCCTCCCACCAGCTGCAGTGAGTGGCAGGGACGTTAGGGAAAGCTGAAGCCCGTTGCCAACAGGCCAGGCAAGACCCGCTGGGCAAGTGCGCTCATGTGACACTGATGAGGCTGGGCTGCTTCAGGCTGATGACCCATCAGAGCCTGAGCAGAACCTCCTCCTTACGGGTCAGGATGCTCAGGGCCGAGTCTAGCAAAGAGGAACCCTCATCGACTCCCTCTTTTTTTAATCCCAGTCGTTCCAGCCTTAATCTGAAAGCAGACGACGGACTGAGACCAAACTGCAAAACATCCCAGATCACCACAGCCATCATCAGCATCCCCACCCCCCCAGCGCTAACCCCGGAGGGGGAGAGTCGGCCGCCCCCTGCCAGCCCGGGCCCCAACACGAACATTCCTTCCATAGCCAGCAATGTTGTCAAGGTCTCCGCCTTGTAAAGCCACTGGACAGAAAGGGCCAGCGAGGGGAGTGGGAGCGAGGGGGGCTGGCATGTTGGTGGGTGGCCACCGGGACCACTCCCGCCCCCTTCCCCCGCTTTTTCTGCCTGCCCCTGCTGCACCCCTAGCACTGAAACTTGTGCCTGGAAGGGAAAAGAGGCGGCAGAGGGGCGTCTGAGGTTCACGGCTGCCCGCGTGGGCTTAGCCCTGTGATCTGCGGCTCACTGGGGCAGAGGAAGGGAGGGGGGGCAGGGGATAGGACTGCAGGGGCTGGAAGGCTTCGCGCCAGGATGGGGCCTGGAGCAGGGGGGCCGCAGACCAAATAACCATCGTTTCTGGACACCCCAGCGAGGAAAATACAAGACCAGGAGCAGCACAGAGGCCGAGTTGTCACGTGCAAAACAGGAAGAAAATATAACACTGTGTATTTAAGCACCTTTTTCAAGGCTCTTAATGGATAATATTTATTCATGGGAAAAGGTGGAAAACAAAAACACCAATGGATTTTTGTGAAATGTTTTTCTCCATGGACCCGATACCTTTGAACCAAAACAATGCATTTTGTGAGGGTTTGTTTTCATTTTTAGTTGTTTTTTTTTTCCCTTTTATAGCAAAAGCTTTTAGGCCAAGAAGGCAGTTTCTGAGTTTTCTCTCCACTTCCCCAGGTGGGTGAGGGCTCTTGAACCCCACCACCCAGCTGACCACACAGAGATCCTTACCTGCTGTCTGTCCGTCTCCTTTGTCTCTGTACCTTCCTGCCACCCCCGGCCGTTTCTCTGTCTCCATGCGTCTCCACGTGCCCCTCAGCGGTCCTGAGGCCTGGGAACTCAGGGCCAGACCTCTGCAGACTCACCTGGGGGTTACACTTGGGGAATGCTGTTGCCGAAAGCAAAAGGGGGAGAGTTTGGGGATGGCGGACCTTACTTACTTTCTCGAACAAGGGCTTCCTCTGTGGTTGGAAGCACTGATGGCTGCGGTTTCCATTTCTGGAAAGAAAGGGAATGACCGGATTTGCCACCCCAGGATCTTGAAAATGCAAAAAGTCGACGCCTGCAAGGTGCCGGCCAGTGAGGAGAGAAGAGCCAGGCCCACAGCTGCAGTTGCCCTGTGGCACCTTGCTCTGTACCCTCCTGTCAGGACCAGCCAGAGCTCTGCGGAGCGGAGACGCCAGGGGAGTGGGAGCTGAGCTTCCGACTTCTCCCGCCTGAGGCAGCTCCTGTGCAGAGGCTGCAGGAGGCGAAGCTTGGGTGCCTCCCGAAGGAGGCGCCAAAGTGCAAAAGCAAGAGATTCTAGATGATTCTTAGATGCCTTGAGATCTGAAGAGTCTTCAGGCCTGATGTCCCTGAAGATGGCGGAAATGGGGGAGAAGCCGCTCACCTCCACACAAGCGAACGGAGTGAATGTTACATCTGGCGAGCCTGAAAAGCGTTGCCATTCAAAGGACGTGCACCCTGGTGGGGCTGGTGACAGCACTTCTGGCATCCCCTGAGCCACTTTCACTGCTAGTCGCAGAGCAGGTGGGCCTTGGTTTAGTGACTAGCCCTGCCTGTCCTCCCCAGTTCCCGACGACCCTCAGTCTCTATGCCCTGGGCTCTAAGACACCAGCTCCTCATCCCCTCTACAGCGTAGTGGTTAGTTGTTCTGTCGTAAGCCAAGAGCTCTCTGCCCACATGTAGACAAGTCTTGTTAGCCGAGAGCCTAAAACGCCTTCGGTGGACTTCCCTATGACCCCAGCTCTGTCAACCTTGTGGAAGGAGAAGGTCAAAAGGTTATGAGGCGGCATGTAGCCTCAAGGTGGGCAGAAGGGCAGAGGAGAGGGAATCTTCTCTTTATCTCCTCGTGTTTGTCCACACTGACCACTGCTTGAGTTCTTTCTCCAGGACTGGCCTCGAGAATTTCCCCCCACCATGGGAATGGGGTGTTTCTGGCCCTCCAAGAGTCTGTCTAAACAGGCAGAAAAGCTTTATGATGACAAAGGAATATGTGTTTTATAATGACAAAGGAATGCGTGTGTACACACAACCAACCTAAATAGACCTGAGAGTAAGTTCTCCAAGCTGCTCACTTCGCAAACGTCTCTCACGAGGGGAGGCAGAGGGCTGGACTCCATGAGGAGGGGAAACAAGAGACTAGAAAAGGAATTTTTCTCTTCTAAGCTGTGTCATGGAAGCAAAGCAGGAGTGGCTGAGTATCTGAAGTTAGACATCACGAGGAACAGGGGGGACAAGGAACGAGGAAAGAAACAGAACATGGTTTCCTACACAGATGTCCTGTGTGTCAGGAGGTCATCATAGTTAGAATAATAGCTATTTGATGGTGTGCCCAGAAAGCAGATTAGCAGTTCCCACAGCACATCTCTAAAATCATGCCCCAAACAATACCCTGCGTTCTTTTGACCCTGGTGAACTGATTCGTATTCCTTCAAGTTCGTATCCAAATCTCACATCATATCAGTTCCCAAAAGACAGGTCATCCCCTTCATCTCCAGCCCCAGTGTAGCCTTGGCCAGGAGAAAGCAGCCAGCTGTCTCTGGTCTAAATGAGGATGGCAAGCCGGGCGTGGTATGCACCCCTGTTGTCCAAGCCCTGGGAGGCAAGAGGCTTGGGATCACTTGAGTTCATGGGCTCAAGACTACCCCGGGCAACATAGCAAGACCTGGTCTCGAAAAAGCAGCCGGGTGCCATGGCGGGCACCTGGAATTCCAGCTACCTGGGAGGCTGAGGCTGGGGATCATTTGAGTCTACAGTACCCCCAGGCAACTTGAGCCTGCAGTACCCTGAGCAACATAGTGAGACCTAGTCTCCAAAAGAAAAAAAAGGGGGAGTGTCTGCAATTGAGTCTGCAATTTCAGTTACAATAGACTATGCCAGACGACGTCGCTACAGGACATCTGTATGTAAGCAAGTGGGCCAGTAAGTGCATGGGAAGTTCAGTAAGTCCAACTCCTCAGTCAGTGGCTGAAGAACCAGGATATCAAGCCACCAGGGACAGTGGCTACCTGGTGACTTGAGTTCTCCTAGTTCATGAATCACTTCAGTACAAAGAAGATGCCGAAACCCCTCTTCTGCTCAAACCCTTCAACATTAGGGAGCGGAAAAGAACAAAACTTCAAGTGGCCGGGCACGGTGGCTTGTGCCTGTAAGCTTCAGCCTATGAAGCAGCCGGGGCTAGGGATCGCGGTTCGAGTCCTGCCTGGGGCCTGTAGCAAGACCTAGTTCCAAAAAAATAGCTGGGCATGGTGGCGCGTGCCTGTAATCCCAGCTACCTGGGAAGCCGAGGCTGGGGATTGCTTGAGTCTGGGGTACCCCGGGCAACGTTAGCCTGCAGTTCCACAGGCAAAAATAGTGAGACCTAGTCTCAAAAAAAAAAAAAGAACAAAACTTCAGAGGTTACATTCAAATGGATGAAAATGTATAAAACCTAGTACTGAGTGTATATGGGACGGAAGAAAAATGTACAGAATATCTGGCTCAATTTTCAATGTAGAAAGTGGAGGCGAGGCCGGGTGTGGTGGCACGGGGCTTTAATCCTAAGCCTAGGACCGGAGGCTGAGACTGGGAATTGCTTGAATCCACAGGTTTGAGACCCACCTGGGGTAACATAGCAAGACCTAGTCTCTAAAAAAAAAAGCTAATGATTTGCATAAGGTCATGTAGTCACTCAGTGACAGGGCTGGGGCGGGAAAACATAAGCGGTCGACTCCCACTTCTCCGCTGCACCCACTACCTCTGCGAGCAGCGACGTTTGCAAGACCCCTCAAGGAGTGCACACTCCCATGAGGGCGTAGTCGTACGTAAATGGTAGTGCCACGGACAGAAGCCTTGGACCCCGTCGGGTTGTGCTAACCCAAACCATGCTTGGGAAACAGCCACGCCCTGGCTAGAATCAGGAACAGACTCTCCATCCTGTCAAAAAAAAAAAATCACTGAACAAATGAACAGTTGGGTTTTTCCAGCTAAACATCTGCTCTTGGGCCAGGCACGGTGGCTCGTGCCTATAAGCTTCAGCCTCTGAAGCGGCCGGGGCTAGGGATCGCGGTTCGAGTCCCGCCTGGGGCCCATAGCTAGATCTAGTTCCAAAAAAATAGCTGGGCATGGTGGCGCATGCCTGTCATCCCAGTTACCTGGGAAGCTGAGGCTGGGGATTGCTTGAGTCTGTGGTACCCCGAGCAACAAGAGCCTGCGGTTCCATGGGCAAAAATAGCAGGACCTAGTCTCAAAAAAAAATTAAAAAAAAAAAACAAAAACATCTGCTCTCCAGGAAGAGAGGGCCAGAACTGTGACGTTTCGAAGCAAAGCTCTGATATCCTCATTCTTTGTCCTCTTGATGGTAACCTCTGGTGGTAGGTCAGGACTCATACGCCTCGGTTCACAAAGAGGAAGACGAGAAAGGAGCTGATTGTCCAAGGTCACTTGGCAAGTTAGGAGAATTCGGATTGCCATCCAGGGCTTAGACATCTTGTTCTGGGATTTTCCCTCCCATGTCATGTCGCGTTCCTCTAAGGCTTACTTTGATCTTAAACACCTGGGTTTCGAGGGTGGTGATTAGGGGCAGCTTTCCCTTCCGGACAACCTTGAACCGGGACCTCCAGAAGCAAACTATTTTCGTAACTAGTGTCAAGCTCAGGACTAACTGCATTTCTTCATCCCTCATCCCCTGGCCGCCCTCACCCCCTCTCCATAACTGGTGTCAAGCTCAGGACTACCTGCATAGAAGCCTGTTGAGAAGACAGATGCTCTCGGTGATGGCTGAATACATCAGTCTGTCATCACGCGGGGGTCTGAGGCCAGTGAGTGGATACGTGAAGTGAAGGAAGCCGGAGAATTTGAACAGAAATTCAAGTGGCTAGTTAATGCTGATCGGTGATGAAGAGTCCACTCATGGACAGCCTGAGGATTTTATCCAGTTTTCAAGTCCGATGCCTGTGTTCAGGATCATGTCACTTCCTTGTTAAACTAGAAGCCAGGAGAGTGTACACTGAAACATTAGCTACCTAGATTTTATTTTCCTTGTCCGTTTCCAAACTTTGCAGAGGTAGTGGTTGAGCTCTATACCTAGTCTTTGAGGTTAGAACAGACTCCACTGGCCCAGACTCCCTTCCTTCAATTACCAGGTACGATGAGGCAGAAAGAGCCCAACGCTGTTAACCTAAGGCAATATTAGTTTCCCTCCTGAACTAGTTGGCATGGTAACCATGACAAATAGGAACCCAGAAGACGTTCATTTCCCCTTGTTGATTTCCTTATGAAATCTCATCCTCGCCAAGCTTTAAAATGACTAGATGAAGGGAAAACATTGTGACTTGTGACCCTTGGAGCCCAGCTAGCATCAAGAAGAACATCATTAGAACTAAAAGACAGCGACTATAGTGACAATAGCTTTAAAGGGTTCCTTTTGAATCTTTTCTACTCAGAATGTTCTGTTTCTTCTCATCAAGTGTGGGGATGATGTTTATCTTAGCAGGTTACTCAGCTCTACTGGTAAATGTCACCCTAAGCCAATGTAGGGCACTGACCCAAGTCTCCCAGAGTAGGGAGAGGGGGCTCCTTGGACCGATGGACTATTTTACAAACCTGGGAGGTGGGAGGGTCTATTTTTGATAATCAAGACATTCCAGTGTAATGTTTTCCTTAGAGCTCACCCCCCCCCCCATTAATGTTATCGTGAACAACATCAATTGTGTTCTTTTCTATTTTCGTATAATGGGCTTTGCTTATCAACATCACAATGGCAAAGAAGAAATACTGTACAAAGCTGCAGGAAGATAAACATGTGAAAACTTTCTATGGAAAAAAATTTTTGAGTTCCCTGTCGTCTTCTTTTGAAACTGTAGTGCATCTGTTAAAACATGTATCATTTACAGTATTGCGTCATGTGCCACTGCTGTACCTGGTGTATCCGCTCTGGATTAAAACAAACTATGTGCCACAAACCCTAACATGATTATGAATGTTTAATACCAGTTCTCCTCTTCTTCCAAGTGCTCTGCTACACACCAGAAAGTTATTTAAGAAAAAGGCTTTCTGCCGGGCATGGTGGTGCATGCCTGTAAGCGGCAGCCTAGGAAGCCATGGCACGGACCATGGATTGCGGTTCCAGTCCCACTCGGGGCAACGTAGCAAGACCCTGTTCCAAAAAAATAGCCGGGTGTGGTGGCGCGTGCCTGTAATCCCAGTTACCTGGGAAGCTGAGGCAGGGGATTGCTTGAGTCCATGATACCCTGGGCAACGTGAGCCTGCGGTTCCACAGACAAAAATAGCGAGTCCTAGTCTCCAAAAGAAAAGAAAAAGGCTTTCTACCTTGCTTTAGGTGACCTTACCCCACCCACCCTCAATGCAAGCAACTTCTATGTGATAACCCTGATAGCTGAGAGTCACTAACAAGGAAAGTATTTGCCAAGAGCTCTATTTCGAGGCTCAGCCATGCAATACTGAAAAATCTGCCTCTATGTATCAGTACTGTTTTGGCTGAAAATACACTGGCTAGCTAAACCCTTGCGGCTAAACAACATTTCAAACTATAAAGCAAAGTTAAAATTAAGTGCAACAAAGCCAGGCATGGTGGCGCACACCTATAATCCAAGCGCTGGGGAGCAAGGGGATGGGGATCACTTGAGTTCACGGGTTCAAGACTACCCTGGGCAACATAGCAAGACCTGGTCTCAAAAAAAGCAGTCGGGTGCAGTGGTGGCAGGTAATCCCAGCTACCTGGGAGGCTGAGGCTGGGGATCGCTTGAGTCCGCGAGATCAGGACCACTCCGGGCAACATAATGAGATTGGTCTCTGAAAAAAATAGTAAGTGCCACGGATAGTTTGGGGATCAGCTGGAAGCTCCACTTTAGGTTCTACCACTTCACATCAGTCACTTTTCTCTTGGCCTCAGTTTCCTCATCTTACAAATGGCAGGACTGGATTGGACATGCTTAAGATCCACTCTGACCTTAACAATTATGACTTTGGTAGTAAAAAGCAACAGGCATTTTCACATTTCACCATAATGTGGCAAGAGAACAGCACAGATACTTTACATTTCCCCCCAAACAACCACACTTCAACCAATCCAATTCCCAAACTGTAGAACAGAAGATCAAGGCAAATGCATGATGCCCACTGGCCCCAGAAGTTGGCTGTAAAATCCTTCTCAATCACTGATGCGCATCCTTGTCACCACTAGGTGTCACTACAAACACACAGCGCAGAGGATCTCCCAGAGAAAGTGAACAGGAAGCCAGCTATGAATGTGCAGGAATCCGTGTTCTTTTTCACTAAAAGCACTAGTCACTAGCACATATATGCTTGTTCATGGAGACACGAAACAAACATTCTGGCTTCACAAATAGTCTTGGGATGGAGTTCTGATGTCGAGAAAACCAGACCCTCACGAGGTAAAATGATTAGTACAAGGTAAATAGTAAATCATTTTTTCAAAAAGTAAATAGTAGCAGAACACACTGCACCACAGCACTCTCAAGTGAGTTTAACTAAATCCTACTGGCAGCTCCTTAACGGAGTATGGGAGCGTGCACTTAGTCTGACGATTCCAAAGAGAAGTCCTTTCTGTACAAAGATAACCACACACAAGTAGCAGATTCCTTCGACAGCCACCACTGTAACTGCCTGCTTTATTTGGGAAGGTAACAGCTGAAATTTCCCTAACAAGTGCTAATGGAAAATGAAGCAATTCGTCTTTTCAGACAGTATCCACATGATCACCTCCAGCTTATTTTTCTATTAAAAAAATAAAAATGCAAACACAAAAGAAGACAAAACTAAAGAGAGAATCCAATTAATTTCAATACTAATAGGTACTCTCATCTCTATTTTTTTTTTTTTTTTTGGAGACCAGGTCTCGCTCTTTTTGCCCGTGGAACCACAGGCTTACATTGCCCGGGGTACCACAGACTCAAGCAATCCCCAGCCTCAGCTTCCCAGGTAGCTGGGATTACAGGCACGCGCCACCACACCCAGCTATTTTTTTGGTACTAGGTCTCGCTACATGCCCCTGCCAGGACTCGAACCGCAATTCCTGGCCCCAGCCGTGGGTTCCTAGGCTGCCACCTACAGGCATGTGCCACCATGCCCAGCCTTCTCATCTCTAATTAAGATGCAGCAAAATTCTAATTAAAATCCCTTAGCAAAGATAAACTATAAGCTGGGCTGTATTGTGGGGGAAAAAAAGGCAAGTTCAATTATATGGCAATGCCAGGACTTTAGTGTGTAGTTTATTTCTAATGGCATAGTGGACCTAATTATAGAGTACCATTTGCAGTCTTCATTCATTCTAATTTGGAGATACATATACAACATCCTGATACATACAAATAAAGTCTGGCATCGCCCAACACAGATGACAGGATCCCAGTTAAAGAAGCGTTCAGCACTGCTCTGTGAGCGCCGAACTGCGGAGGATGCTTGCTGCCAGTGAGAACTGTTCATGCTGCCCAGACCAGCATTTGCACAGGAGAGGGGCTTTCTGTGCTGAAAAGTAAACACATCATCTCCATTCAGAAGAGGTCAGCTCACCACAAATGCAATTCACAGAAAGGTCTGGAAACAGCCGGGTGCGGTGGTGCGTGCCTGTAATCCAAGCACTGGGAGGCTGGGCCAGGGATCGCTTGAGTCTGCGGGTTCAAGACTATCCTGGGCAACACAGTAAGACCTAGTCTCTAAAAAATAGCCAGGCGTGGTAGTGCACACCTGTCATCCCAGCTACCTGGGAGACTGAGGCTAGGGATCACTTGAATCCGTGGGTTCAGGAATACCCCGGGCAACATAGCGAGACCTAGTCAAGACCTAGTCTCAAAAAAAACGAAAAAGAAAAGAAAGGTCTGGGAACAAAATACATGATCATGAAGGACCGCTACAGAGACTGCAAGAATGTCACTTCCAACTACAGTCTTCAATATCTATCTCCTAGTTAAACCATCTCCAGTGACTGACTGCTCCCTCCTGAAGCGAGCATTAGAGGCAGAAACTGGAGGACCAGTTGTAGAAAACACAAGATTAGAATACACTGAGGGAAGAGTGGAGCTTCCACAACATACCCAGCTAGACCCTTCCTTTAGCTGACCAAGAAAGCAGGGCAACTAACCTGGGTTCCACAGATGGTCTCTGGGGAGGGAGATGAACCCCTTGAAATGACAAGTACATGTACAAATCGGTTCATGGAATGAGAGATTTCTCGGCAACAAATCTACAGCTTTCATCATCCCTAAGCTGATCAAAGAACCAACTCTTCCCGAGAAATAAAAATAAGCTCACTACTGACGGCCCTCAGCTGCCTAACTTAGAGTCAAGTGTGGACAGCATGCACGATCTCAAAAACAAGATGACATTCAAAAGGTAACAAACAAAATACACATTTAGCTTAGTTTGTATTTTCACTGGAAACAAATACTTTTACTGGAAGTAAATGGCATCAGCTTAAGCGCCTTTGAGAAAGTATGAAATGTTTATTCCTTCCTGCCTAAACCTGAAAGGGTTTTCTGATCATCCACGCCACACATTTCTGCAAGAACATACCTCTACAGAAGTCCAAGGCTTTTGAAAAGAACCCACAGTATAAACTGACATTGCTTTCCAAATTTCGGCTGTCTTTATTTAAGTGAGCAGTGGCATATTAAACGCTTCTTTCTGAAATGGCTTATAGAAAATGGCACCCTAGGGCCTTGAAGTTCGATGTCCCAAAAATTCTTTCAAGAATCTGACTCATGAAGTTTCTTTCAAAGAAAAAAAAAAGTCTAAGTGAAAACAGTCTGAAAAATAGATGTTACCCAGCAAAAAGCCTCAAGATTTTTCAAGTTCCTCAAAAAAGCCACCACACACTTATCGCTCAGGAGGCGGACGACCCAGAGGCATCGCTAGCTGGCCCCTCCGGTGGTCTGGGGCGTACCTATGGTCACTGGTGGCCACGCATCATCTCCTGCAGGTAAACGGTGTTCATGTGATAGGCCGCCATGCAGCTCGGATGCCTCTGCGCGTTCCAGTAGTAGGACTGCGAGGCAGCGGCATAGTACTCCTGCCACGCCCTGTAGTAGGCGCGCCAGTACTCCTCGTAGTCCTGGTAGGTGTCGGAGAAGCCTGCCTGCATGGCCCTACGGCCGTCATGCCAAGCATCTCCCTGGGATTCTGACTGCTGGCGATAGGAAGACCGCCGGGGCGGGTTCCTCCGGCTCTGCTTGGCTTTCTGGCTTGCCCCCTCTTTATGCCTGGCCTTCATCTGGGCTTCAGCTGGTTCTTGATACACTACTGGATTAGGGGTGTCACTTCCATTCCGAGGCTCTTCCAAAGTGAGGTGGGCATCCACGGGAATAGATTCGGAGTCTTTCAGCTGAGTGTCAGAAGAAACCTCCACGTACGACTTATTTCCTTTGCTCTGAGAAGAGGTCCTCGAGCTGTAGGAGTCACTGTCACTCTCAGAGTCTCCAGATTGGCTGCTACTTGCCAACACTTGCGCTCTCTCATCAGCTATCGTGTTTCTCACAAAGCCGTTTTGAGGATTCACCGTCTGCTCCCCCGGACCTGTGTAGTGCCTGATGATCTCCACAGGTTTCTCCAGCCCCTCGCGAACGTAGTGCTCGTAGTCCTCCACCAACTCTGCGAACGTCAGAGTGCACGGCGGGTAGGTTTTAAAGGAAGACAGACAAGGGATCTGGGGCAGCGATACAGGCAGTGCTTCCGTGGTGGGCTGCTGGCTGCGAGCAGTGTTTTCCATCGGGGCCTGAGCAGAACTCCTGGTCTGCGCTTCCAACGGCAGGGCTGCACCTAGCTCTTTGGGCGACACCCCTTTGTCCACGATTCCACAAGCGGAGTGGCTTTTCACAGGCAGCTTTTGCTTGGCATTTTTTGATTTGACTGACAGTGCAGATCCAGAACTATTTCTAGGTGAAACCACGTGGTTACCATGAGTTTTGTGAGCCTGAAAGGTTCTCTCTATTTTTTGAATTTGCTTTTTCAGGTGCTGGGTAGGTACGCTTTCCAGCTCACACGTTTGCAGGGCCGCTTTAACCTCCACGTCACAATCCAAACATTCTTCCATCAGCCCGGGAGGAATGGGATCTACATGAAGGAAATGAAAAAGTATTAAAACTCTCAAGATGCCCTGGACTAGTATTTTCTGAATGATTTTCCATGGTCAAATAAGGTTAAGAAACACAATATACAAGAGGCTTAACTATATTGCTATTTTAAAAAACCTCAGCAATCCAGCAGTAAAGAAATATACCCAGAGTATACAAGACCCATCACAAACGCATCAACAGTACCTCCCCACCACACATTTGAAAAGCGCTCACCCTGACAAGTTCACTGGAGCAATGTGCCCATCTTTTCTCTTCCCTCTCCCCAAATCCTCCCTTATCTCACTACTGCTGACAGCCAAACAAAACATTAGAAATAGATTGTGCTCCACAACGCTTATCACCTGGGAAATATGACCACTGCAGTTCTGTATCAAATGAATCTGTACCCTGTACTCCAACAAGGAGAGTTTCTGCAAGGGAGAAGAAGAGCTAGACGACTATCTAAAGATCTGTAGTACCTATGGTCCTACGTTTTTAAAAATGTGCTCTTTTGCTCTCTGAATTTCCCATTCCATGCAAATGTGACAGTCCACTTCACCAGAACATGCAGACCTTTCCAGAGCGTAACCAATGTTCACTTCAGGCAGACACTGCTCTAGACACTGGGCCCATCTGCTACTGTCGCTGGTACTCCCTTCTCTCTGTCCATGTCACTTAAACCACTGGAGCTGAACTTTTCAGCTGGGGCACTTGATTCCTGGCTGAACCAGTCCTTCAAGTAAAGCTGATTCCTACCAAGGTGACATCTCCTGCTTGCTTAGGCCTGCCCCCCAAGTCAGGTTCCCTCCTGGTCCTGCTTTAGGAACTCATCAGAACAGTCTGTTGGCACACAGTTCCAAGCCCAATCAATACAGAGCTCACACCATGAATATCATTGTCTCAGGATTCAGGATCTGGTAACAGTACATAAAAATCTAAATATGTTATTTTTCTTCTACTCAAAGGCAAATTTTATTTTGGCTACAAGACACAAATGAAGCCTGCCAGAAGGCTTAACCCTCTTCTTTCAAACTTCCATTTATTTTTCCCATTTCATAATCACCTGACAGATCACCAATAATCTTTTGTACATAGAGAGAACCAACACAAGAACTGAACTTAGAAACCATCTACTCTAAAAACAAATACACTGTAAAGAAGGACAAGCTTAAAGCAATTCAAGAACTTTATTAAAAGATTAGAAAATAGGTGATTGTAAAGCAGAACTCCTAGAATCCACAGGATCCCAGACCTGGAACTTAACTAGTTTGTGAAAATCATGTAAGAAGATAAATATATATTGACAAACTGTTCATTGTATTATTCATTGTGTAAGCACATAACCAATATTCTAGAAGGACAGGTATACAACATGTAAGTTTACGAAACACACACATACATACACACTAACATATACATTAACACGTAGAACTATCAATAAACCATATTTCCACACAACAATATTTCAGGAATTTTTTGTTTTCCAGAGATAATTTATAGCTTCAAACAAGCATTGCTAAGATAGCATTTTTTGGGAGCGAGGGAGGTCAGGTTTCTCAGGTGAGTCCCCCAGGAGGGGGGATGGGGTGGGGAAGCAGGCCCCACCCGCCAATAAGTGGCTGCCCGGTCAGCAGCCACTTACAGCCCGGCTCGGCAGTGCCGTGTTGCCCCCGGCCCCTAACCCAGGGTCTGGCCGGGCCCACCCCTGCGCTGGGAACTAGCAGGGGAGGGGGCATGGGAGGGGTAGGAGGGCCCCTTCCATTTTTCTTACACCAGCTAAACTTCAGAGTACCCAGAATAGGCGCAACACCAACCCCAACATAGAACGGGTGAGGGACCATGCAAAAGTCCAGCCCACAGGCCTGAGCTGGACACAGCAGATGGACAACCAAGAAAACCAGTGCATACGAGACTGGAAAAACAACCGTAGAGACACGATGTCACCATGCGCACTTCTGCACTCGCTGGGCCAAGATGACCCAGGACTTCATTTTGGAGATATCTTCAAGAAGAGCAACACACCCTCCCCTCATTACGGGAGAGGAGAGGATGACCAAAGATGGCATAATGGGCCCCACATCAAAACTGCAAACTGAAGCAGAGGAGACGATCTTCAAAGGCCATTCGCAGATGCCCAATTCACAAAGAAACTTTTTGACCAACACTGGCTGGGGGCGAGACCCCCTAAATCTGACACCAGAGCCATAAGGAAAAGCAGCAAAGCAATGGAGGTGGGATTAGAGAAGACGGCCTGCAGCATGAAAACATGGACAGATCACAAACGAATACAACCTGGCCACCCAACACAAACTTAAGACTGAAAATCTAACAGCAAGGTTCGCCTGGACCCAACAACACAGTCTGTCACCCAGAGAAAAGACACTACCATAGAAAGAGACTAGTGGACTTAGCACAACTAATAAACAACAAAGAGTGGGGTTTGAGAGAATGGAAGGGGCACCGGAGGGGGGAAAAAAAGAACACAGAGATTGTAACCTAAAGAACAAAACAAAATAATAATAATAATAATAATAATAATAATAATAATAATAATAATAATAATAATAATAATAATAAAAGAAAAAATAATAAAAATAAAATAATAATAAAAAAATAATAATTAAAAGCAGTTTAATAAATGACTCACTAAAATAAAAAAGCACTTCAAATTTTTCAAAATAGTTATCAAATTAAAGTGCTACAGTTTCCCCGTGATGACAAAATATGGCATGAATTTCCTTCACAGCAATCTAAGAAAGAAAACAGTCATGCTCTATAATAGAATAAAATCAACTGCAAGGCCATAAGCTAAAAAAAATGGAGCCTACACAAGAGCAAGATTTCTTCCCTTTTCCCTGTGCCAAGAGGTAGCTTGCAATCCACTCGCTATTCCTGTTAGCAGTAAGACCTTTTTAGGCAAATATTCCCACTTCTCTCTGCCTCATTGCCATCCTACATAAAAAAGCTAATATAAAAAGTTAATCATAATAATAATAATTCATTCATATGAATGTGTTTGAGAATTAAATGAATTAACAAAGTAAAGTACTTGGAAAAATACTCAACAAATGTTAAATATTGTTTCTATTAGGTTTATCAATGTTTTGACAGCAAAATGAAGTACACAAAATCTACCTGGTAAAGAGAGGAGGTTGATGTTGCACTTCTGGGCAATTTTCATCATCATGTTTTCCTCCTCTCCCCGGCAGCAGTAGGTTACTGTCAGCCCCAAAGTTCCTAAGGCACAAAGAGAATGGTGAGCAGTATATTGTTTTCACAGATGACATGTCAAGATCACCCGTCACACAACTGATTCCTCTCCTTCAAGAAAACATCCAAACATTTTTTTTCTTTTACCAAAACGGCCAGCTCTGCCAATTCGATGCATATATGTCTCCCAATCCAACGGCACATCCAGGTTCACAACCAGGTTCACCTTTTCAGCATCAATCCCACGGGAAGTCTGGAGAAGAAGAGAGTAACTGTTTGCATGACTGCAACATGACCAGCAATGCACACTATAATATTCCCAGCATACCAGCATAACCAAAAGCCAAATAAAGAATAGGAAACTATTTAGGAGTGAAGAGGACATTGAGGAGCAAGAAGAGGAAATCCACCTTTTTTTTTTTTTGCGACTAGGTCTTGCTATTTTTGCCTGTGGAACCACAGGTTCACGTTGCCCAGGGTCCCACGGACTCAAGCAATCCCCAGCCTCAGCTTCCCAGTAGCTGGGATTACAGGCATGCGCCACCAAGCCCAGTTATTTTTTTGGGACTAGGTCTCACTACGTGGCCCCAGCAGGATTCAAACTGCGATTCCTGGCCCCGACTGCGGCTTCCTAGGTTGCTGCTTACAGGCGTGCGCCACCATGCCCAGCCTAGGAAATTCACTTTTAACAACTAATTTCAATTTCAAAAATAACAATGAAAACACAGAAACTTTTTTTTTTGAGACTAGGTCTCGCTATTTTTGCCCACGGAACCGCAGGCTCTCGTTGCCCGGGGTACCACAGACTCAAGCAATCCCCAGCCTCAGCTTCCCAGGTAGCTGGGATTATAGGCGCACACCACCATGCCCAGCTTTTATTTTTGGAACTAGGTCTTGCTACGGGCCCCAGGCAGGACTCGAACCACGATCCCTAGCCCTGGCCACTTCATAGGCTGAAGCTTACAGGCATGAGCCACTGTGCCTGGCCAACACGAAAACATTTTTAAGAAAGCACATTCCTCATCACTGGGAAGACGATCATCTTTTGGTATTCCTGTTATATCCACCACATAAAATATAGATGCAACCTGTATGTTCGCTAATAGAGCATCTCAAGATGGATTAGTCACCCAACCTGAACAGGAAACTTACCAGATCTGTGGAAATGAGGACTCTGCAATGAAACTGCTTCAGTTTAGCCATAGCATCAAGACGCTGATTCTGGTTCATGTTGCCTAAAAAGACCCAAAAAGAACGTCAAATAAAAAAACAACCTAATATACATTTATCAAATCCACAAACAACATAAATCGTAACTCCCAATCTTAACACAACCCAGCCAAAGTTACCTTTGAGGTGTAACAAATCTCAGAAAATAAAACCACACTAGTCATAAAGAAATCTGGAGCTAAAGTGTGCTCTGCAGTGAGAATACTGATGCACTAAAAATGGGCTCCTGGCCCAGCACAGTGGTGCGTGCCTGTAAGCGGCAGCCTAAGAACCCGCAGCCAGGGCAGGGATCACGTGGGTTCAAGTCCCACTGGGGGCACATAGCAAGATGTAGTTCAAAAAATATATAGCTGGGCATGGTGGTGGCACACGCCTGTAATCCCAGCTACCTGGGAAGCTGAGGCTGGGGATCGCTTGAGTCTGTGCTACCCTGGGCAATGTGAGAGTACGGTTCCACAGGCAAGAAAAGCGAGACCTAATCTCAAAAAGGAAAGAAAGAAAACGGGCTCCTCAGTACCCCACGATATAGCCATGACTACACGAATTTGGCCTTGGAGTTTAATGACTAAGCTGAGACATAAATCAAGACTCAAAAAAGGATCTCGATAACCAAACGTTCCTTTAAAACGTCATCCCTACAAGGTGAGCAGTGTCAAAAATGAATCACTCTTGTCATTCTAAAAAGTATAAAATAATGTAAAACCATTAGTAATTCTTTTAATAGTAGTGATTTTAATAATCATGTAAGAAATAATAATAATCATGTAAGAAAGCAAAAATATTTGATTTAAAACAATTCGATGCATATAAAAACATCTTATTTTACAAAAAAAATTTTAAGTTCCTCATGAACATAATTCCAATTTCCTAAGTTTTTGTTACATATCAAATTTAGAAAAAAGAGGATATTGATTTATAAAATCCCAGTGGAAATTAAACCTGACATTTCCCTTACTCTGCAGGTTCATTGTAACTTCACACTCACAAGGTAACTCATGTAGTGGTATTTCTTCTTTCTGACTTCGAGGAGATGCCCAGTCAAATACTAAAGAGTACATCAGAAATGCACTCACCAGAAATGCACTCAGCAGGAAAGCCTTTAGAAGAAAGGATATCAGCCAAGTGTTGTGCTCTATGGAAAACAACACAGAGGGTTCTCAGTTTGCAAATATTGACCACATGGATCTTCTCACTCACAGGTTCCCCAGGTGACCTCTTACAGTACCTACCTGCTATGCAAATTAGAAAAGACTAAGGCTTGATTAAATGGAATTCTGCTGAACAGTTCCTGTAAATGCTGAGTCTTTTCCTCAAAAATCTTATGGGCCAAAGGGTATGAATTGACAACTTTGTAATACTGCTTCAAACCTACAAAGAAGACAAGGGCTTTCTGTTAGAACATCTGCTATAGCCTAGTAGCAAACATGCAAACAATCAGAAGAAGCAATGTTCCACAACATGACAAGCCAGGGATGTGAAATATCCAGCATCTACACCCACCTATGAGACTTGGATCACTGGAATTTAGTCTTACAAATGTGGGCTCTCTCATGTACTTTGTCAAAGCATTAGCCAAAAATTCAGGGTAAGTAGCTGATACCGCCAACATCTGTTTACTGGCAGGCAAGGAAGAATAAATCCAACTGAAAAACAAGAAAAACACACATCCTAAAATCTATTCACAGTAATCACCACCTGGAAAAGCTAAATATTGGCACTTTGGTGCACTATTTTTAAAGTCATTAGTTCTTTTTCTTACTTTATTTGCTCCTGGAAGCTGCCTTCTTCTAAAAGCTTATCTGCTTCATCAAGAATAAAGAGACGTACACTGCCTGGGTTCAAGTAGTCAAGTTCTATCAGTTGTTTAATTCTACCTAAATTTCAGAAATAAAATCAAAAAATTCATGAAACAATAAATACATGCAAATACATACACATAAGCGCACTGTGATCTTGCCTCGATCCACCATTTCCCCTCAGGATTTATCCCAAGTATGGAAGGTAAACACTACTGACAGCAAAAGTAACACTAAAGCACTGAGTGCTAGATTCTAATTCATGGCTGATAAAAAATAACCCCAGCTGGGCGCAGTGGTGCACACCTGTAATCCCAGCGCTGGGAGATTGAGGCCGGGAATTGCTTGAGTCCGTGGGTTCGAGACTACCTCAGACATAATGATACCTAATCTCTAATAATAAAAAATAAAAAGAATAACCTCAAACTATGGTTTAGAAGGGCTTCCTAAAAATGATCTCCTTCCTCTTCTTCTCAGAAGTCTATTTCATACTGTTATAAAGACTCTTAGGAATAAAGATTTCATAAATTCCATTAGTAATTCCAGTCATCTGTCTGCATCTCACTGGCCCATAATGAATACTCAAAATTCATTATTCACATCACAGAGATTCCCATATTCTTACTACTACCTTAAAAACATTCTATTCCTGCCGGGCATGGTGGCTCGTGCCTTAAGCTTCAGCCTATGAAGTGGCCAGGGCTAAGGATCGCGATTCGAGTCCCACCTGGGGCCCGTAGCGAGACCTAGTTCCAAAAAAATAGCTGGGTATGGTGGTGCGTGCCTGTAATCCCAGCTACCTGGGAAGCTGAGGCTGGGGATTGCTTCAGTCTGTGGTACCCTGGGTGACGAGAGCATGCGGTTCCACGGGCAAAAATAGCGAGACCTAGTCTCAAAAAAAAAAAAATTCTGTTCCTTAAAACCCCAGTTATGAACAAGCACTGACATCTTACCAGGAGATCCAACAGCAATATGACATTTTTTAAGTCTGGCTTTGTCTTGTGACAATGGAGTCCCTCCAATAAAAACATGACACTCTAAGCCTTCCATTTTGATTCCAATACTTGTGATAACAGAATGTATCTGCACAGCAATTTCTCTTGTTGGCGCCAAGATCAAAATCTAAAATAAAAGGTATACCTTTCATGTTTAGTCCGCGGACTGAACACATTATACAAAGAGCTAAAGACATTATACAATGAACTACTTTCCGTGTATGGGATGCATTTTTTACTGACAAGAGAAAACTTCCATTCAATCATTCATTCATTCATGTACAGTCATTCAACAAATACTAAAGAACCACTATGTGTTGAGCAACATACAAGTAGCTGGGGAGTGGAGCATTAACAATACAGTAAGTAAAAGGGGGGAAAAAAATCCCTGTCTTTACAAATAAGAACAAACCTGGCTTTCCTGGGAGGCTTCCTTTAAGATGCAGTGATAACAAAGTTTCAAACTTCCAACACTAAATGTAGCCTTGGCCACCACCCACACCACCAGCAGCCCTTCAACTGTCTACTTAAGAGACTTTTTCATGTGGTTTAACGCAATCACTTCTCAAACACCGAGGTCTGAGGAGCTACGGGTCTTCCAGTTGACCTGTGCTGATATTCACAACACAAACCCTCCTCTGGGTCCCTCTTGGGATACACCCACCTGAGTACTTAAATTCTCCAGGATAAGGGTGTCCAGAGCAATGGTGGAGAACACACAAGTTTTCCCAGTGCCCGATTTAGCTTGAACAATTAAATCTGGCGAGGAAAAGAAAAATCAACAGTCAGCACCGACCAGAGACGCTTAGGTTGAACAGGACATCACAGAACATCACAGAACTGGCGAAGACCTACGAGGCAGCCTGTTTTAAAAACCTCCTGAGGCCCTGTTCAAACGTTCTTCTCCGGTTTAGAACTACTTGGCAGAGCTGGAAAGGGCCTGACTATTTGGAAGTGGCTGCCTCGCCTTTGTCGGACCCAAGAGGGAACTGAAGCTCGACAGCGACCTTTGTCGGACCCAAGAGGGAACTGAAGCTCGACAGCGACCCAGCCCTGGGGAAGCCCCTCCGCGCAGGCCGCCCCCCATCCCAGCCTCCCCCCACCCCGCCCCGGCCTCACCGAGCCCGCATCGCCCCAAAGGGATGGCCTTGAGCTGCACC
>PVHY01011036.1:0-49495 GCA_004024945.1 Uropsilus gracilis | reverse complement strand
GTAGAAGTGACTACAAAAATCATTATTTAGGGAGCAAGTGAGGAGAAATAAATGACTTCATGCTTTTGAAACACATGTGACCTCAAGTGGGCTTTCTTTGTAGCATCTGGAATAAATTCTAAAGGTCTGGCAAAGCTCTGGTAATCAAAGAAAAAAATTGACACATAAACATATGAACTTTGAGACTTTTGTCAATCTTTCACACAGCTGTATCTTGAATCACAAATTCATCCTGATACACAATAGAGTCTCAATGAAGGAATCAATGAATAAATGAGATGATTAAACTCAGCTCTAAGCAATCACTAAGAATTTGCTTGGTTTGATTATAGGTATTTTTTAGGTAAATATGTAAGAATTGTAGTGGAAAAATCATGTAACTTGCAAAAAAATGATTTACCAGTTGTCACCATTTTCTGTCATACTTAACTAAAGTTAAAATCATCTGCAATGTAGTCCAGAAAGCATTTGCTGCGCTTAAACATTGATAGTGTATACAATTCTAAATAATTTTAAAAATAGGAGCCATCTTTCTTTTAGTTTCAGATAAATAAGGGGGAGGGATCAACTTCTGAATAAAAATACCAGTTTTATGTAAATAATGTCATTTTTCTGCATGTTTTTTCTGCACAAAATCAAAAACAGCAAAGAGTTGATAGTTTATCAGTCGGAATAAGACAGTGTAAGCTGTAGTGACACAAAAATCCCAAAGTTTAGTCACATTGTAAAAAAAAAGATTTCTTATTTTCTTCAAATCTCTTGTGGACTTGGAAAATGTCCAGAACAACATCCTTCCCAGCAGTGAGTTAGTGGTCCAGGCTGATGGAGACTCAACCATACTGTAACTAAATAGATTAAAATATATGCCCTTTCCAGTTGAGGTAGCAGAGAGAGATGGAAACTTAAATATCAGCAATTAAATGCTACTTAAGTGGCATATCTTATTTATACTCACAATTCATTATTTATTTTCAGTCATATGATAACACATAACTTTAAGATACCAAGATATGACTAAAGGCGAAAATAAGAGAAGTATCGATGATCAATTTCAATGTCTGCAGTTGAGAGGGAATCAGATGAATATTGGAAAACAAATCTGAACTCATCCCAGTTTCAAATGAAAAATTCCATCACTCACATATGAACTCCCTTCTTCATGCAACAAAGAAAAAAATGATAGTACTGTGTATCATATCCAAAGCATGAAATCACTCTACCTACTTATAGTCAATATTGTCCATAAGTAGAAAGAAAGTTTACTTAGTTCTAACATATTTCATCACAAGATTTATTTCCAGGTAGTTTTCTAAACGACCAAATTATCATAGCCAAATTATATTTCCATAGCCAATATGGATAAGATGTATACCTTAGTGAAAAATAAGACTTCATGATTTCCCTCGAGCTTTCAAATATGATAATTCTCTACAATCACTTTAGATGATGCATATTTAATTAGAACACATTCAACCACTCTACTAGGAGGGATTTCTAAGATTAAATATAAACTAATCTTATTTAATCACAATGTTTGACATTCTGTGTTAGTATTTATATCTGATAACTTTTATGAAGTTAGTCAGCTTTATTTATCTAGTTTTTATGAGCATGAGTGGACTTCCCTCATTCTGAGACCACCTTAAGAAATCATGCAAGTGACTTTTAATGAAAAGTTTTAGGGAACAAACACTCTATTTTCCAAAACTGGTATCTTATGAGAAAGAATTGAAGAAATGCTTTGAAAATCCAGCAGTCTTTCAGCACTTACAGTAAAGTATGTTACCTGTATTTGTACTCAGTAATAACTAAGAATTAGATAGCATGAAAAATTCCTATTTCATATTCATCTATGGGTCAACAAGGATTGTCCGTTATTTTCTTTTAAAGATAATGAAGATTGTCAAATGAGTACATTTGGAAATCTGAAGGAATATCCATCTTTTTAAAAAAATAAAGAAAAGATGCATTTTTTAAAGAAGAATGAAGAAGAAATCCCCTAAGGCTTATTTGACCAGAGTAGTACATGTACCTTTTAAGCAGCCAGAAAATGCAATGGCTGAATGCTTCACTGACTCTGCCACCCAGTGGGCAGGGCAGAGCACATAACTCACTCGATCACCTAATGGCCTGTAGCACTGTACCTGCATGTGTGTCTATCCTCTCCCACTGATAAGTAATTAACCCCAGGTAGTAGGCTCATTCAGCAGGAATCAAGTGGTTAAAATAATTACATTGGTGGGTACCCCATATTAACCGCTACATGAATTCCAGCTGCATTTCTGCTTAAGAGGTTAGACATTTCTATCTTACTTTAGAGCCAAAAGTCTGTCTAATGAACTTCTTAAAGAGAGCAAATCATGCCTGTAGTTCAAAGCTTCCTCTAAAGCTATTTATAATAATTACTCCAGAGTATTATTTATTAAAATATTTGTAAAGCTATAGCATGAGATCAGATATTACTAAAGTCCTTACAACACATGCAAAGATTGTCTACCCAAGAGAGTAACTACCAAGTTAGCAATTTTATGATGACTATCATAGGTCTAGGTTGTCATTCAATAATTCATCTAATTATTCTTTCATCCATTCATATACCATTTTATGTCATTATGTCACCTGCAGGTATTATCTATAATTGAATAAGAAGTAGGTAGACCACAGATGAGTGGAACGATTGAAAAATGCCACAGCATTAAAAAAAAATGAGTGAGTACCTTTATAAGGAGAAAATATAGTAGAGATAAATGATAAAAAAAAGAGCATGATGTTCTTTAGAATATAAATAAGGAACTGCTTTAAAAGTGAAAGCAAATTTTTCTACTGGCTTATGATTTGGTTAAGCACATTTCAGTGGGATAATCCAATGTGCAAACTATTTTATAGATATAGGTTCTTTCTTGATAGCATCTACACTTTTCTACTTCTGAAAAAGCAGTTTTGTTGGGGGCAGCAATATGCCCAATTAAAATAATAAACTTTTACATGTATAATCCAGTGCTTTGTAACAATTAACATATTAAATACTACCATTTATTATGTGCCTGCTTCTGTAAGTCTGAAATATGACACTACACAGTCATGCTTTTTTGTTCAGTGTCTCACAAAGTTGTGATCATACTGATCAGGTTGTGTCTCACAAAGTTGTGATCATACTGATCAAATTGTGGCCTTACATAATGTGCAGTCCTCTTCCAAGCTAATTTACCATATAGATAGAACTCACATCCTCATGGTTCTAAGACTGAGGCCCCCAATAAGAATGCATTGTGTAGAGAGAATGAATTTTCAGGATCGATATTTCCATTATTCATATGGTTTGAGCATCTTTTCTGCATGAAACCCTGCTGCTTTTTTCCAATATGCTATATTGAATCATTTATGGAGCTATGACTCAGTGATATTATAGTAGTAATTTTAATTAACTATATTTTTTAACTCCTTGCCTTACCCCAAATCACTTAACTTCTCCAACTCTGTTTTATCACTGATGACAAAATATCAAAGAGTAATCCTCCTTTTGGAGACTTAGACATAAATCTCACTTGAAAACATAACTATGAATATAAATTTCATTTGCCAAATATCTTCTTTATTAAATAATTTATTTATATATACATTTCACATCTTTGTAATCTCTGGGGGCTCACCCACTGCCTTCCCTCCTTGAATGTTCCCACCCTCTACCACCCCCCAGCTGTGTACATTTGGTTGTTAGTCTGTTTTGACTTTTCCTCATAGCTTTTTGTTTATTTTTCTTATGCCCCATATATTAGTGAGACAACTTTGTTTCTGTCTTTTTCTTTCTGTCTTGTTTCTGTTAATATGATTTTTTCTAAGTACATCCATGTTGTCATAACATCAAATTTGTCATTTTTAATTGATGAGTAATATTCCATTGTGTATATGTGCCACATCTTTCTCATCCAGTCATCTGTTTTGGGACATTTGGGTTGTTTCCATGTCCTTGCAGTTATAAATAGTGCTGGAGTAAACATCTGAGCATAGGTGTCCCTTTGTACAAGCATTGAGGTCTCCTTTGGGTAGATTCCCAAAAGAGCAATTGCTGGGTCAAATAATAGCTCCATTTCCATTAGTTTGAGGGTCCTCCACACAGCTTTCCATAATATGCAAATTCATGAAACATTCCATATTTTCAAAACTCACATAAGTCAACAAAAACAAAGCAAAAAAAAAAAAAAACAGTTTAAAAATGGAGAGAACTAAAAAGACACTTCTCCAAAGAGGAAATGCAGCCAACAGGCACATGAAAAAATGTTCAATGTCACAGGAAATGCAAATCAAAACCACAATGAGATACCACCTTACACTAGTAAGAATGACCCACATCCAAAAAACAGGTAAGAACAAGTGCTGGCGTGGATGTGGAGAGAAAAAGAACACTCTTACACTGATGGTGGGAATGTAGAATGGTTATTTGCCAAATATCTTAGCCAAAACAACACATTTTATTTCTATCCACAACACAATTTAGCTAAACAACAAAATTTACCAGATGAACTTAAGTCTTGTGTTGTTTTCTCTTTACCATTACACACACACACACACACACACACACACACACACACACGATGTTCTTGGATGTGAATGATTTCAATGAAATTTCTGAAGCATGATACAAACCAAATTAGCCAGAGATGCTTTATGGATATTAAAAAAAATCAACAAAGTGGAATTGTCATTTAGTGTACCAAATAAAATGAATTTATTTTGCTATCCAAATTTTATACACATGTATTCTGTAAATATCTCCATTAATGGTTTTTTCGATCCAGGTGATTACAAGGTTTTCTTGTAATTCTACAGGGTGATTCAGCATATTTGTACAGTAAATTCTCACTGAATGTCTTTGATGGGTTCTTTAAAACTATTATGTTAAGTGAAGTGACAATTAACCAAACCAAAGTCACCATAGAATGATATAAACAAGAGTTGTTTCTATAGCATATCCCTGGTCGAAAACATCAACAAACTTCTAAATGCTTATCCAAAACACTCCTATTAACCAATAACTTGTATTTTTTTTTCACTATTTTTCCAATCTGTCTATTCTACTTTAGGGTAACTGGAAGAAGAGACTTTCCTGGAAGTTGAGAGTTTAAAGTAAGCACCAAATCTGAACTGGGGGTATTTGTATCACAGGCACACTTATACACATGCTCATACTCTTTCAGTGTTGGACAATTTAGACACTTCAGTGAATACAGCATGTATACCTTTGGGATGTGGGAGAAAACCAGAGTACCCAGAGAAAGTACAGACAAACATGGGGAGAAAGTGCATATCCCTCACAGAAAGTGGTCCCAGCTAATCAGGAATCTTTTTAATTTCCTTATCATCAATTTTATAACAAAATGACTATGAAGAAAATGATGTGATCCAAGAACATGCCATGTATAAAATAGCAGTACTTATTTTACTTATGAAAGCATGATAATTTTACAAGAAAGATAATAAATATAATATTCAGTCTTCAGACATCCACATTTAATGTATAAATGACTTGGAAGGGTAAGTGAAAAATCTAAGCCAGATCCTGTAGCTCATATTATATTTGTTAAAGTTAATCAGATTTACATAAATGTCATCATTCGTATAATTTTCTAAGAATTTAGACTTTTGATATTGCAGTTGTCCCTAAGAATGTTAGAAAAATGTGAATTCATTCGTTCTCAAATGTAATGTATTAAAACCTATTCACTTATACTTTCTTATGCATTTATTATTTCTTGTAGTTACAACACTGATTGTGAATCAGACATTATCAGGTACTGATACAGATGTCTAAAATAAGATTTTTGTCTTCAGTGATAAAATAACTTATGTTTATTTAGCACTATATATTGAGCACTTTTTGAGGTATATTACAAGTAATACTTTGAAAAATTCTATCAACTATCTGTAAACTAGGTTATCTTATAAATTTTAAAAATAAGAAAACAGAAAGAGAATGTTTTTCCTATAAAAAGTAACGATGCAGAGACGCAAAATAATGCAATTTTACTTTGTGAGTCTGAAATGTTAAAGTTTACTCCACTTTTCCTTCAAGGAGCTCATGTTTTTTTTTTCTAAGAGTAACATCCAATAGTGAATTTGTAAGTTTACTACTATATTTATTTAATGAGCATTAACTTAGAGAAATAAAATTCTGGATATTATAATCATGGTAAACATTCACATATGCTCACAAAAAGTATTATAAGCTGAAATGGGTTGAATGGACTAGAAATGAAAAAGAATCCCTAAAATAAGTCTAGCTCATACCATTTTTGCCAGAGCTAAATCTATTTTCAGATAAGATATTAATTTCATTTCTTAATACATATTTTTTATTTAATAATGTATTTTAGAGCAGTTGTATGTTTAAAAAAATAAATATGAGTGCATATGAGGTCTCATTTTAAAACAATTTCACCAATACTTTTCACCAATACTTGATTTTGGTCTTTTTTTTTTGACAAAGGCTTTTCTCATAGCTGTGACAGGGTATCTTGTGGTTTTAATTTGCATTCCCTTGCTGATAAGTAATGATGAGCATTTTTTTATGTGGCTGTTAGCCATGTTTACTTCTTTAAGAGTTTATTTAGATTTCTGCCATTTTTTATTATTATGTTATTTGTTTCCTTGTTGAGTTTATGGGACCTTTGTACATCTTGGGTTTTAGACTCTGGTTGGGTATATAATGCATTGATAGTATCTTCCATTCATAGGGTGTGTTTTTATTTTCATCATAGTTTCTTTGGCTAATCAGCTCAATGCTGTCCCATTTGTTTATTTTTGCTTTTATTTCCCTTGTTGTTGCAGTTCAGTTCCACCAAATGTTATTGAATTCAATGTTGTGTATTGTTTAGCTAGTCATCTTTTCTGTATTTTGTTTTCCAGTCTTGGAAAACAAGTTCTTAATTCATATTGAGTAATTTGCCTATCATATAATGGTTTCAGGTCTTAAATGACAGCATTTGATCAGAATGTAAACTGACCCAGTCCCTGTGGAAAAAAAAATAGGGAAATTATTCAAAAAAATTAAAATGCTGCTCTACCATAAAATCCAGTAATTACTCTCCTACCTGAATAATATAAAAATGTGAATTCAAAAGCATATATTTAATCCTATATTCATTGCCATACTATTTAAAATAGTCCCACTGAACTGTGGGAATAACCTAAGTGTTCAAGGACAGAAGAGACAATAAAAAATGGCATGGTATAAGGTAAAAGGAAACCTATTAAGCTCTGGGGGTGACCACCTGGTAGGTTCCAGAAACCACCTGTGAGGGGCCATGGAACAGAGGGCCAGTTGTTTATTTGACACTGAGAGTTTGAAGCTGCACCTGTCTCATCATTGTGAGCAGCGTGAATAAGATTTATTTTTAAAAACACAGAAAATTTAATTTTTCTCTAAAAGTAAAAATCTCAAGTCACTAAAGTTCACTTCAACTTTTATTTCTTTATATATTTTTTTGAGACTAGGTCTCGCTATTTTTGCCCATGGAACCGCAGGCTCTCATTGCCCGAGGTACCCCAGACTCAAGCAATCCCCAGCTTCAGCTTCCCAGGTAGCTGGGGATTACAGGCACGCGCCACCATGCCCAGCTATTTTTTTGGAACTAGGTCAAACTACGGGGCCCAGGCAGGACTCGAACCATGATCCCTAGCCCCGGTCGCTTCATAGGCTGAAGCTTACAGGCACGAGTCACCATGCCCGGCCTTCGACTTCTTTTTTAAAGTGACTTTTCTCTATAATAATGGATGCATCTTGGGTGCAGGCAGGCTTGCCCTGGCAGTCTATGTAGCTGACTTGGAGGATGCTTAGAAGTGATAGTTGTGCAGGTGGATGAGCCCTTGGTTGGTCTCCTTGTGAGACCTCATTTGGATCAGCATCACTTGCACAAGTTTAGGGAAGAACATAATCCTTTGAATATACCACCACTGCTGAAAAAGAATCTGAAGATTTTCCTTGAATATAGAGAGTGGGATTTTGGAAAACCACAGGATGGTCAAATGTAAAAATATGTTCTGAAAATTTCTAGAGCAGGGCATAGTTGCCAGAGTCCTTGATGAAGACCTGGTCCTCAGAGAGGACTGGGCAGTGTGATGTGTGTGGTTTCCCAAATAGCCTAAGCACATTGATGTGAAAAAACAACTAGCTGTGATCAGCTGCCTTCGGCTATTTGCTTTAGGAACATTCTCCTGATTGAACAAATCCTTACCTACTGCTGGTCATTTTGGGGGTGTAGCTCAGTATAGTAGTTGCAAAGAGATTTGACAGTGAGAGGATGGGGCTCAGGCATGGCATCAATGATTGGTATGGCAAGAGGCCTGCACCCCCAATCTGTTAGAGCTGATTTTGCATTGTAATCTCTGTACTAACTTTAATGTAATTGGCGACACCTCTGCCTAGCAATGTTTCCTATTAAACAAATAGTCTTATATTTTCATTTATATGCATAAACTTTAACTTTTTATAGCAAGATAAGAATGGTATGAATGTTATTTAAATGTCCTTCTTTGTGGTGTGACTGTGAATGTTATTCTTTATTCTTTGTAATTAAGATGCAGGACAAGACCCAGATTCCAGAACAGATGCGGGGGGTGGGGGACAGGTCTCTCTAATAATGTACAAATAACACCCACGTGCGGTGGGACCTCCAGATGCTTTGCACTGAATCTGTCCTCTCTCCAGAAGAATATATACTCTTCAACATTCAGGGTTTCATTATTCCTACAAATTTTGGACCAACGTTTTTTTTTGTTATAAAACACAGGATAGAGCATGTAGGGAATTCTTCATATCATGATGAAAGAAGTTCCTCCTTCAAGCAAATGATACTCAATCTACACCAATTTGTCATATTTACCATTTGAGTAGTTATACCAGTCACTTATCTGCGCCATGTGCTCCAGGTAAACAGATCATCTATATTTCCCTGTATTTTTCTATATCTCCAGATTTTAATGGTAGTAGATTTCCACATGATATACATTCCCTACTAGGTCCGAGAAAAACTTTCAATTTACTTAACTTTTATCTTGCAAGGATGTGAATGAGGAATCCAATCCCTTTAAATATCAGGGCTGAAACAAGTTTCCATTAATATTTCAAATAAATATTTTAGGTTGAAAGAAATTTTAGGCCATTACATTTACATCTGACTCATTTTGTTAAATCAATGAAGAATCAGAGATATCTTGCTTACTAATATCAATACTACTCTATTTTTGTAGGGATAGATAAGGAGATTTAGACATACATCAGTTCTTTAGAATGAATTTCTATGATTTCTTACGATTAAATGGAAAATTGTATAATTGTTTTGGAAAATTGCCACTAACAAAATGTTGGGTGCTAAAACTGCTATTAAAACAAAATATTCTTAACTGCTTGATTTTCTATTATGGTGAGCCCAATGTTTGCTCAAATTTTTGAAAATATATTAGTTTAGTTAGATAATTTGAATTTTAACAGCTATGATTCAGCATATTAATTAAAATCTAGTATTGTACAGATTACCTTAAAGATGTATATGCATTATGACACAATTATCCTGAATTTTAATAGAGCTTAGAAATATGACATGATGCTTAAATCCACATTTAATTTTCATGCTTGCTTTTTTGTTTGTTTGTTTTTTGTTTTTTATCAGAAAAGAGCACAACACTAGGGAATGACATAGACAGGTATATAGAATATGCATCAAATAATTCATGATTTATGTTAATCAGACACAAACAATATTTTTCTTTATGCATTTAAGTTGAATTTTTTTCTTAATTAATATTATTTGGAAAAATAGAAAATGGCATTTTAGAGTTTAAAAAAAACTGTAATGTAAGTTTATAAATTATATGATGACAAAATTGCTAAGTGATCATTTTGAAAGGTCATGTGTCCAAATAGACAAACAAAACAGTTAGACCTAAGATGTTTCACTATTTAAGAGTGGACAAGATTATATTTTGATTTAGCATACTTTGATGCAAAAATTCAGTCTCATAAGAGCAGATATTTTGACTGGTCATTTATCATTATTAACCAGTATAGTAAGAAATAGGAAAAAAAGCAGTTTATACATTTAAGTAACTATATATAGCCTAGTCTTCATAAATTCTGCTTATTTCTCTAATTAAAAAATTACAAGGTGAACCCAAGAGATCACAAAGATGTGAGATTTATGTATAAATAAATTACTGAAAAAAAAAGAATTTTATAAATATTTTCCTGAATTTTACTAAGGGAATTCGTGTTGGATTTAAAAATTAGAATATGATTGAAAAGTGGTTTCACTTTCTTAGTATGACACAGTCATACATATTTACGATAAAGTTATATTTAACATTCTCAACAAAATTGAAGAAATTCAATCAATTTAAATTCTCATATGCAAACACAGTATTCACTCTTGAGAATGTGTTGGTAGCATAGTGATTGGCTGTTGGAAAGTACTGAAGTATACTACGAAAGAGCATCCAAATGCATAGAAACTATCAAAGAATTTAGAAACCAATCAACAAAAATAATGTGCCTACCATCCCAGAACTGTATAGTGTGAGTAGAGTGAGAGGACATGATCAAGGACATTCTTAAGCAACAAATTCTGAAGCAGAACAAAGTCCTATGCATATCAAGTAGGTTGGGAGGTCAATGTGTGGAAAATATTACAACATAAGCTAATGCCAGCAAATGACACCCTGAAAACACCTTTTGAAAGTAGCTCTGACAACTAGAGCAGACATTGCCTCCACAGGAAACATCACCTGGGACTGCAGCAGCAGCCCATGATGAAGGAACAGATTTGACAGCTCTACAAAATAAATACAAATCATGAAAAAGAAAAGAATCTATGTCTGTCTGTGTTTATATGTCACTGGATCTAAGAAGTTGTTTTTTTTTTTCTTTTAATGTAGAAAGTAGTAAAAATGTACTCTTTATTTACTGTTAAAAGTAAAAATATTTAATTGAGAAACTTAGAAACCCAACTACTAAAAATACTTGTACCTTAACTTATTGAGAATTCCATTAAGAGTTTAATGTTCAAGTTGACTCCACGCAGGAAGGGACACTAAAATTGGTCAAGGACAGTGTTCAGACAGTTCACTGGTTACTGTCTGAGTTCTTCATTTACATAGATATTCCTGAGACCCCTCAGGTCTAGGGAACAAAAATAATGAGATTTATTTATCAAATCAGGAAAACAGAGTCACTGAGGCCACCAGTGGCCAATTATCTTATCCCATTTATTATCCAGTGTTTCAAAGTCTTAAAGAAAAGACATCCAAGCTGAGTCTTCCCACCTCTCAAGATCTGGAACAAGTATCCTCAACAGAAAAGGTCAAAATGGTGTCTTCTCATCACTGAATACCTGGAACACCTATCATGAACAAAAGGCCTTTGTTTCTCTGTTTCTGGATGGCCCAGCAACCATAGTCTGGAAGATCAGCATGGTGATGGCTGAGATGACTGACTCCCAGCATAGTTGATCTCTCCTGGAATGGTTAACACCTCAGAATCACTAAGCCTTGGAGCTGCTTTTGGAATTTTATATCCCTACCAGAATTTCTGCCCCCGTCACTTCCTTCTTGCAGAAGGAACATATATCATCTGTTGCTACTTTTTTCTCACCTGTGTCTCCATCCCCAACACCATGGGTGCCACCTATAACAGTATTTGACTTCAAACTTGCCTTCAGTCCCCTATAATAAAATATTTAGTGTTTTCATCCTGAATTCTCCTTTTTCTTTGATGTTACAGACTGTCCTCTTTTCTTCTCACCTTTTCGTGCTCTTCTCATTTCCCCTCTTTAAATACTTTCAATATCATCTAATTAGATTTATCCTCAATTCTCAATGTCTTTCTGATACAGTGGTAGTGATACAGTTGAAAATTGTATTGGAAGCCATACTGCCCTGGTGGGTGGGATCTGAGAGAAAGACCTGCGAGAAGAAGCAAGAAATGTGACAGAGCACATGAAAAGAGGAGCCAGAGATGGGAGAGAAGGAGAAGGCAACGGTACTGATAGAACAGATCCATGTGGCCTGGCCTGGGAAAACCCCCTGGAAGAGTGAGCTGGTGACGGCAAGGAGCCACGGTGGGAGAGTGGCTGGCAGAGAAGTGGCCAGTGTGGAGTCAGATGGCAGACTGGCAGGCCAGGGGTGAATAGGGGCTGCTGAGGGCAGGCCTAGTGAATGTGGCCAGATGCCACCTATGGCAAGACTGGTAAGGGAACTACATGGAGTTGCAGAAAAGTGGTATATTTTGAAAGGTGACTTTGCATCAGCATCTATTGGAAGAGTTTGACAAGCCTTGGAGAAGACACAGTTTGGAACACTGGAAAAAGAAGAAGCAAGGTAAAGGACTGGACTTTGCAGGGTGGCTGGCTCAGGTTTGAAGGAGCACCATCTTGGACATATATTTGGGACTTTCAGATTAAATGGCACTTGGGGTAAAATAACTGACCGCTTGTGGCATTAAGGACTTTTCATTTTCCTGGTTAATTTCCATTTCTCCATATTCCAAGTGCCTTTCATTCCCTAACTTTTAATAGTTTAGTATTTTATATCATTAAATAGGGAATATTCAACTATGAACATAAAAAGGAATATAAACTTATGTCTCAGATATATATGTATATTATTTAATATCCTATATTATTTTATCACAACTTTTTAATAACAATATGCTAGATGTTATTGTTCTCATTTTACAGATGACTAAATTTAAAATCAATGAGGCATTTTGATGTAAAGGTTAGTTTCAATTAATACAAGGTGAAATTTGAGTTTATTCTATGAGGTCTTTAGTCTGAATGTTCTTTCGGTGGAACTGTTATTTTTTTTTTTTTCCTGAGCAGCAGAGAGCTTAGGTGTATTACTTTTTCTAGTCTCTCAGATATTTTTTGCTAAAATTCCCAAGAACCTTGTAGCACAACTCTGTTTTCACATGAAAACATTTAGAGATTCAAAGAGAACTTGTAAAACCCTTGACCATGACTTGAAACTAAAATACATGTCCTAATTCCTATTAATAATTTTTTTAACCATAACATGAGGGAAAGATTCTGTTTATATATAATATTGTTGGTAGTAATAAATACCCATGTGACCAGTGGATAATTCCTGTACAAAATGACAAGGAAAACTGCAGGCACCAAGGAAAAGCTTTGCACCTGGAGTAAACTAGGAAAGCAAAACTTTAACTGTGATGTTGATTCAAAGGGCGTGTGACAAAAACAAAATTTCACTTTGTGTATACAACAAGCAGGGACTAGAGGACCAATCTAGAATACCTGAATTAAAGCAAGGAGAATGAATGAGGCTGAGACTAGAAAAGGAAATGTCTGGAGCTTAGATACGAGAGCTCTTTTTATGAGCCTGCAGTATCAATTATAGCAGATATCCAGCTCTAATATCTAACAAGCCAAGTTGGACAGATGTTCAAAAGACACCACTGATTAAAGGGTACTTGTTTAGTTGAGAAGTTAATTCACCTTGATAGATGAGAACTTTACTGAAAATGGAAATTTCATTTTGCTTAATATTAGCACCTTCCAAAGATAATTTGGAACTAACTAAATTTGATAGTATTTTCCTCTGGAATATTTTTAGCAGTTCAGAAAGCAATTTTAATTTTAAATGTTATTTTCCTTGACAAGGAAAAAGAAAACTAATGAGTATACGTTCCACCTTTCATTTTAGAACAGTTTAATGATTCTGATCTGATCAATTTCCTCTACTTGTATGTTCTAGTTCTTTGGTAAATATATACTACAAAGTCATGATTATATAAAAACATAACATTTTAACATGCCTTTAGTCCTCAGAATTACAAAGTGTACCAGATATCCACCATGTTGTTTTTTTGTTTTTTGTTAATTATGTAACTCTAATGTGCAACTCTAAAGTGAGATTTGGACCATAATTTTACTATAAATTAGATCTAGAATCCATTCACATAATTATCAACATTAAAAAGATATTTTAAATTACAGTTTGTTAGCATTATGAAAAAGTTATTTGTTTCAAAAGACAGATGCAAAGGAATAGTTTTTTGAGTTAGGTGTTAAATGAATAAAAACACATACAAATGTGTAATTTGGAGCAGAGAGTTGTATAATATTAAACTCAACATCAATATTCAGATAATATTTCTAATTTTGTTCATTTGAACCTACATTTATAATCATAAATTTAGATACAATTTTGACTGTTGTTACCTAATGTTTACCTCAATTAAGTGTTAAGGGTACATTAGTAAGATAATTATCAGTGCAAATATTGTTCTTTCAGGAAAGCCTCAGATGCAACAGATATTCAGAGAAACTAAACATTGTTTTAACTTATTTACATAATGTCACAAATCTTACATATCATTTCTTCCATTTTTCTTTTCCAGTTTGTTTCCTTATCATACTTAGAAGAAATGGTAGGTCATTGGCCATTGAAGTGAGATTTGCCTAATGCTATGATACCAACCCAGATCTCCTTTCTGGGCTGAAGATTTATTCTCTAAGCTGGTGGAATTTCTGCCAGCAGATGGCCCTCTGCTGTCAGCCTTCCTCTGCTACTCTCTACCAAAGTCATATAGGCCTGGTACCCTCCTCCAATTCTGATTGATAGTGTTGAGAAATCATCCAGTTCTAGCTGTTAACGTAGAATCAGTTAAGATTATTTGTGGGCAAACTGCCCAATCCTGCTTTTCTTCTTTTATTTGCTTATTTCCATGGGGAATATTTGAATGAATACTGCGCACTCTGATCTAATTCTCAGAGTTGATCTCTCAGGGAAAGTAATCTGTGGTATCAGAAATGCTTTATATTACATTTTATTAAATAATGGAATCAACTCTATCATGCAGAGTGGGAGAATATATTTGACTATGATATATCTGAAATTGTACCTATATATATATAACATAAATATCAACAAAATTGAACAACCTTACTAACAAATGGGCAGATGATCTGAATAGACACCTCTCCAAAGAAGAAACACAAATGACTAGTAGGTACAGGGGAAAATATAGTCATTTCTTATGAGAGCAATCCAAATTAAAACAACAATGTGTCACCTCAAACCTGTGAGCATGACTACTATCCAAAAACAAGAACAAATATGGAGAGATGGAACCCCGATTGCGTCACATGTAAATTGGTGCAATCATTATAAAGAGCAGTATGGAGATGCCTCAAAAATTAAAATATCTCCTAATTTCTAGCGCTTATTTGGGTTTGTCTGTCTGTTCCTTTGCTTTGTCTCTATTAACCAACAGGTGTTGTCTCATTAACTCAAATCTTTTGTCTGGTTTGGTTTTAGTATAATCCACTCTAATTTTATCTGATCTCTCTCTTCTCTGTCTCTCTGTGTGTGAGCATTCTATTATAAATATATACCACATCTTCTTTATCTATTCATCTGTCCGTTGTTTCCACATCTTGGCTATTCTAAATTGTGCTGTGATGGCACAGCAGTACATAAAATCCCTTCAACCTAGTAGTTCTATATGTCTGCTACCTAGGAGAGGAATTGCTGGACCATAAGGTAGATGTAAGTGTGGGAAATGCACAGGAGCAGAGTTGTAAGAGTCAGTGTACTAAGGTGGGTGATTATAGGTGCTTTTTGGGAGAATGTGAGGTAACATACATCTGAAGAGGTGTGGATCTATACTGCTGTTACCAGGGTAGGGGACTACCCCTTTTCTTTTTAACTTTTGTCAATATGGGTTCTCCTGACTGTGTGCAAACAGTTGTCCAGAGATCACAACAATAACGGTAAACATACAGGTTTATTTACAGTAAGGGGAAAAACAAGCAGAATCTAATAGTCCACACCCACATAAGTACCCCAAACAGAAAGGACCCTCACTTCTGCTCCTTGGGGAACTGCGTGGGGTTTACTTCAGTCTGAAATCTCCAAATTATGTCCTTGTCCTTTGGTCTCATCACTTCCAAGGCGAGGTTCAACTCTCTCCCGTTGCACGGTGGTTCAGCACTTTGTCAGCGTCGCCTCTCCTCCACGTTTACACAGCTCAGGACCCTTCCGACTTAATGATGGGAGTGCCCCAGAAGACTCCCCTTCTGGGTTCTTTATCTCCAGGCACCAAAACCTTCTAGCTCTCTGAACTTGTCTCCTCTCTCTCCTTTTCAAAAGTTGGTCCCCAAGTCTCTGCTCTTTTCTTTTTATCCTCTTTCTCCTTCCTTCAAACCAGAAACCCAATTTCCTCTACACCATCCTATTGGTGCTCTCTTTTCTCTTCCACTCTTGGAATTTGCAACAAAGTAAAATTACCCTTATTCTCTACTCCAGTGCCCTTATCCTGTTTAGGTCATCTTTTACCTCTGTGTCTTTCAGACACAGTTAATGGCATCAATGTCTAAATTGTATGAACTTAGGAATTTAATAAACTGCTCATATTGGGGACAAATGCATTGTCCATGTTGGGGTCATGGCTTCACTACTAAATCATATATAGCATTGCAAACAATAAAAATAATACATTTATCAAAAATAACTTAAGTATTTATGCTAATGATGTTTTTATTAAAAAAAACTCAAGTATGCAAAAACTTAAAAATTGTGTTAGAGTAATATTTCCATTTGATTCAATATTGCTCTAAATAAATCTCAGATCTTAAAAACAAACAAACAAACAAACAAACAAACAAAAAAAACCAGAAACTCCTTACTGGCCATATTCCCCATCCCTGGATATTTAACTGAAAAATACAAAAAAAAAATTGCAAAACACTACTTTGAAGAGATATATAAATACCCGTTTGTTACGGCAATATTTGTAGTAGCCAAGAACTGGAAACAACATAGTGCTAATCCCTTTTTTATCACAGTGATAATAAAATTAAGATTCCAAGACATTTTTCATCATCATTTTATGCCTTCTCCATAGTTCTCATTATCACATAATCTCTATAGTTCTCATTATCACCTTTCTACCTTCAACTCCTCCAGCTCTTCACCTGAGTCCTTTAAATTCATGGAGTATTTGCGACAACATTCCATAAGTTCCATAAATTCTCAATTTCTCTTGTGAACAAAGAGTATTTTTCAATTTCTTTATCTGAGTAAAAATCTGCTGTTCCCTTGAGCACTCTTTTCTCTGGAGTTCTGTTTAGTGGTAACTATATGCTTCATAGTACTCCTTTAGACTGTAGATTATCTCTTTGTTAGCCTTGGATATTTCCAAATAATTTACCAGATTAAATTTACCCTCAGATTTGAAACCTGGGTTATTACATTTCTATTTTTTGTTGTTCAAGTCATAAAAAGACATTAGGTTACTTTTTCTAGTCATTTTCCTTTTAGTCATTCTAACATAATCATCTGGTTCATTATTACCCTTAAAAACTACCAAAATTTTGATGGCTTCGATATCCTTATAATTGACACTTTTTAAAAAAACCTAGCCTCTTATTTCTTGAACTTTTCACATCCAATGGTGTTCCCTACGTTTCTCTGCCATCTAGAACCTGTAGCTAACTGCAGATATCATCACCACCAATAATTTTATCCTTTCAATTCAAATTTCATTTTACTCTCTTCCCCTGAACCACATGCCATTTGGACCATTCCCATTGATGTATATCCATTTCAGATACTACAAATGTTGAATGAATTACACAAAATTCAGATTTTCTTTTTCTTTATTCCTCAAGTCCATGCCCTGTGTTACAAGAGACCAACAGAATATCAATTAAGGATGTGAAAATTGGCTTATTTGATTGCAAGGAATATAGGAATGTTAAAAGGATGGAGGGTTGTGATGATGCAGAGCTTCTGTTTTAAAACTACTGCATCTTTTTTCCAACAGATAAATCAATTCCTAAGTGTCTGCAGCAGAGGTTAAATCAGTTTGAAGGTTTGGGTATACTTCTGGGGTACCAGGGTACTATTTGCTAATAAAATCATGTGTACTATACAAATTATAATGTATGAAGCCTCACAAAAAATAGTCAGCTATTGAGTATCACAATATATATTAGATATTTCTTACTGCATCTTATGTATGTACAAAATAACAAAAGCAAGATTTACTAATGCAGTAGATCCCATTATATATTATCACTTGTTCTTCTCCTTCATGGTACTTAGAATTCATAGCTGAAAACTCAAAAACTGTTTTGAATATGTTCTTCACATAAGAATTCTACCATCACCTCCTCATATATTCCTTGTTAAATTTCACTTTCTCTGAATCTGCATCCAGGCAGCTAAATAAGATTATAGAACATGACAAAGCCACTCTGACTGAAACCTGAATTTGTGTCACCATAAAGTATTGGATGGCAGACAATTGTACTTTATTTCCTTAGATTCTTCTTGTTCCAGGTGACATTTTTATAACTCCTCCTGATCAAACCCCAACTCTCTGCCACATTTCAACTTTCTTATAACAGTATCTACAAGCTCTCACCCCCCACATCTTCAACATTTTTTTAGTTCATACATTCTGCCTTTTTCCTTAATGGTTAATGAAGCCTGTTTTTCCTCCAGCTGTATGATTTCCAAACAGGCTTTCATACATGAAATGCAGGGGAAGAGTGAAGAAAGAGGCAAACCTCCCTAGACAGAGAGGTGACTGTTTTAATTCACAAGGTGCCTTACCTACCAGATTTATCCTGGAAGATTGTACATTTAAGACAATAGAGCAAGAAACATTCCATTGCCAGCTTCCAGCACTCGGTTAATCTGTGGTCACATCCTCTGCATGCCTTCCTGGACCATGAAGTTGCTGCTCCAAATACTGTATTCATTGTATTCTCTCACCTAATATTTCAAATGTTCCCTCTCTAGGGAATTAATCTACTTATCATATAATACTCTGTGATGTCAAAGCATTCTGTAAAGTACTTAAACAACATCTACCTCTTTAGCTCTGGCTACTCCCCCATTTCTCTTCCCTTTCGCAAGAAAAATATTGTCATTTATCTAATTACTCTATTTCCATTCCCCAGATCATATCTAGAAAAATAATGTTATTAATTCTTCCATCGTGTTTCATCAGACCTCCACTCTTGCCATAATAATGAAATTATTTTGCAGAGAGACAGCTTTTCACACTGAAGTTTTTTCCTGATACTGTCTTAGAGGGTAAATGAATGAATGATCAGGGATTTCCCCTCTGCCATTATCTATGACCAGCACCTATGGTATTGCACTTCGCGGAGTCCAGTGGGTGTGTGAATGTGTGAGTGGGCACACCTGGGTTTAGGAGGCAAGACTGAAAGGGTGGTTTAACCCAGGCAGGAAAGAGCATGCATGGGATGCTGAAGAGACTGGGGAGAAGAGAACATGAAAACACCAGAATGGAAGCCCAGAAAAAGAGTGCAAAGATTCCTAGTGGGCAGGGGAACTGGTGGACTCACATACCTCTCATTCCCCCTGACCCTCCCCTGATTCTGTCACTGCCCTGCCTTTGCAAAACATTTGGCATAGATGGCAGGGAGATCAAAAAGGACAAGACTTATCTCTAACCTACGTGCCATGGAACATTTTGAGATTCAAACTTCTTTTTCTATGAGAGTTAAGTTCAAGGTTTTATATAATTCCACCTGCTGATGACATCCGATTCACCTTCAGGTACTGCTTTAGTCTGTAGATCTTCCTTCTCTGTCCTGGTAACTTAAAAATCAATACTGTAGGCCCTCTTTGCATTATTCACAATTTAGTTCTGTGTGTTTTCAGTTATTACTGGTTAGCAGTGGTTTGAAAACTTTACATATAATAAAATATTTTGAGAGACCATATTCACATAACTTGTATTACAGTATTTTGTTATAATTGTTCATTTTATGATTCTAATTCTACTTTACTATATCATTCTTTTAAATTTCCTTCTGTTCCTAATTCAAAAATTAAATTTTGACATTTTTTATATAGGAAAACAAACAAACAAATATCATACATACAGGATTAGTGCCATGCAAGGTTTCAAGCATTCACTGGGAATCTTTAATAGATATCTTGTGGATAAGAGGGCATGACTGAATTTCCAAAACTGAAATCCTGACTTCCACCTTCTTATAAGCAATAATCTTGCCTCTTTTATTATCCATTTCAATAAACAGAAACTATTTGTTTAGGCCCAACATCTGGAGTACTTCTTAATTTCATAAACACCACCTCTATTAAACAAGAAAATCATTTTAGCTTTATTTTCCGATATCCCAAGATTTGACTCCAGCCTCCCTCACTCTCAGACACCCGCATTATTAGAATTAGCTCATAAATGCTTTCTGTGCTAGAACTTTTCCTTCTATAATTGTTTATAAGACAACAGCTAAGATTGATCACTAAAGTAAGAAAACAATTTCACTCTTCCAGCTCCCATTTCCCAATGTCATTTCAGAATATCTAATAATCAATGCTTCAGATAGATAGATAGATAGATAGATAGATAGATAGATAGATAGATAGATAGATAGATAGATAGATAGATAGATAGATAGATAGATAGATAGATAGATAGATAGATAGATAGATAGATAGATAGATAGATAATGAATATTTAACTATTATCAAATTTAGCCAAGGCCCTGCTACCTGATACACTGAGCTCCAGGACACTGGTACTCGGAAACCCCACATGGTAGCTATCTCTGGGCCCTTGCACTTCCTTTTGTCTCTGCCCAGACTTTCCTGATGTCTGCAGGGAAACTTATTTATTCCTGTTTTTAGCTCAAGTATCTTCTTAATAATATTATAAATATTCCACCTTCCCCACCCCTGTGTTCCCATCCCCCCTTCATACCTAGATTTGCCACTATAGTACATACAGCTTGCTGCATGTGATATTTATTTATTTAGTTGTATATTTCACAGATCTGTCTGTTTCACTTTCCTACAAAGTCTAGGAAAACAGAGACATTTTGTTTTGTCTTGTTTTATATCCTTTCATTGTTTGGGGAGGATTTATCCAGTTATGTCATTATGAACATGATCAGAGACAGAAAGGTGTAGAATTACATCCCGTGATGTTTCCAAATGAAAACTACTAATTTTGAGATCAAAATAGTGTATAATATTAAGTTCATTTGCATTATAACTTCAAATATATATGATCACCATCAAAAGTCTACATTCCATCCTCCACCACATATTAAGTTCATCTCGTCTATTTATCAAACCCCCCACCCAACTCCCTTTCTAGTAAAGAACATTTTATTTTTATTCACCAAGAGTTCATTTTCATTTGTTTTGTATGTTTGTGGGCTTAGTATATTTATCTCCCTCATCAGTGAAATGGCACAGTATTTGGCACTCTCCATCTATTATTCTACTTTGTGTTGTATATAGCTCAAGTTTTTGTTACATAAACACACAATATCTTTGTTATTCTGTGGGAGAAAGTTGCCTTTTGAACAGAGTTGAAAATTTTTGTGAATCAGTTGCAAAAATGATATCTCAAGATCATTCTAATTAAACTAGTTTATAGCAAGTTTACTCGGATTTTTGTAGCAATTCATAATCTATAAGGTTCATTGACAGTGCTGAAAAAGATAAGTTCCAAACCTAAAGAACATTTATTGATCACCTATGATACAGGAGGTATAGTGTTATCTTAACAATGTCCTCCTCATCCCCTTGCAATAATTCTTGGAAGCTGGATAATTTATCCCATTTTTAGAAGACAATTATACAGTGTAATGTTAAGCAACTCTTCATTTCCAAGTACTACTGTAAGTTTAAAATATTTAATGCTTCTCTACTACCTCATTGAATTATGCAAATTTAGGGTTTATAAATTATAACAAGGCAAATTTACCTATTGGATTTACTATCAAATCTACTTATGTGGACATTGAGCCATTCACTTATGCAAATATATTTATTTTGCATCTTCTATAAACAGTTTAAGGCTATATGAATTTGAATTAGTTCTTAATATGTATTTTCCCAATTTAGTGTTTCCTGTTACACAGTTATCAATCCCATTAAAGTCATTATTTCTATCATTAAATTTGCTTTGGTCATATTGTTTTCTGTATCTTAATGCAGAGATATTTTGCATTTGCCAAAATAAAAAGTTACCTACTTTAAAGTAATTGCATCATTTAGAAATGTCATAATCCTACTTCATGGTAATTTATAAAATTTCTCATATTTTTACTTTGTTTCTACCATTTCAATTCTTTACTTAGTTTTTTTCACCCTCAAATTATTCTGGTTATTCTATTTTTAATGAATAAATACATGATTTACATTTTAAATCTTAAAAATTCTAATCCAACTTTCCTTTTAAAATAATTGTGCTATGTTAATTGGTGTTGGCAAAATTTCCAATTTGATATCTGCGACAAATTTCATTAACATAGTGTTTTCTCCATCTTCCAGATCATTAATTAAGTTGTTAAATAAGATCAGCCTTCACACTGATCCCTCTGGCACTCCATTAAATACATTGACATTTTGTTTTTTATACTTCAGTCAGTTTTACATTCACAAAGCTCTGCTTTTATTCAAGTCAAATTGAATTTTTTATCACTATTCCATGACACTATATGAAATATTTTATTTGTTATTTTAAGAAGATATATTCTATACCCTTGACATTATTGAATTTTTAATGAATTTGTTGTAAAGATAACCTGAAATAATTCTAATATTATGGACTTTAAAATTATAAGGGTTCTCATAACAAAATCTCCAGACATTTCTCTCTTACTATGTTGGTATTTAAATTTAGATAATAAAATCATTTTTTTACTAAGCTGTATATTGTCTAAAACCACCAAAGTTTTTTTAAGTGTAGGCCTATCTCTAATTTCTTGTAACTTTTAAAAAGTAAAAATAACTTTTCGTTGATAATTTCCTTCACACTAAAAGGAAATCATGCTCATTATTATACAGACTCATGGGAAAAGTTTCAATATATTCTACCTTTCTGTTGAATCTTTTGCTGTTTTCCATGATTCCTGTGTTCTTTATTTTTCAAATCAAACATTTGCTAATTTATCAGCAAACATAACTTTCATTATTAATCCTAATTATTCTTCATTTTAAATGCATTTGCATATATTTCACCAAGTTTGTTGAGTTAGTTGAATTTCTCTCATGTGTATGTCTGCTTTTTTTTGTAAACAGAATTTATAATTGCATGTCAATACAACTCTATATATCAAATCTACTTGTACTTTTTAATATTTATAATAAATGTTTATCTTAAACTAGACAAGATCAATTTATTTAACATTATAATAAAATATATTCTCTTGATGTCATATTCCTTATAGACACATCTATGATTTTGTTTAAAATAAAACCAAGAATATGTCAGAAACCTTATAATCATTATGATTATACAATTTTTACTAAAGACTTTTTACTATAAAATCTTATATTATAAAATCTCATCATGCACTGTTACATAATCTGCTATTCTTAAAAAAATCTTCCTATCACTAAAGATTCCACAGTTAATAAGATAGAAGTTGGCCTTGACAGAACATAATAGTACAGTTGACTTATATGTTAAATCATACACACACACACACACACACACACACACATACACACACCAATGGGCGGGTCATGATGCTTAATTTTCTCCTAGAAATCTCAACATGGCATTTTAAGAGGTAAGATGTATTTTGTTTGTCTCAAGACAATCTATAGCAGGAATACAGATATAACATTTGGAGGAGGGGGACATTATTCAACCTATTACAACTATCAAACTACTAATCAGATGTATTTGTAAAATTTTTAAAAAATGAATAATATTAACTGAAAAACTCTCTTGTACTTTTCCTTAGAATTGAATAGACATTATAATGCACCAAACAATGAGAAAAATAATATGAACTTTCCAGCAAACAAGTGTTTCAAAGAGGAGATTATGGGCAGAAATTCCCAAAATAAAAGGACAGTCTCAGGCAATTAGATATACCACTGCTAAAGAGTTCAAATTGAAAAAGATAAAATGAGACTTGAGAGGAACGATTCCATGGGGCAAAGTAGAATTTTCACAGTTGAACATTTCAAAATTATCTGTATATATGGCATTTTGGTGAAATGATTGAAAAAATAATATAAATTTAATAAATAAAGTGAATTCATGCAAGGGCATTTAGCTTTATAGGAGAAAAAAGAATTATTTACTATATAGAGAATGATGATAGATCTTTAGCTCCAAAGGAACTATAATTACGTAAAAGAATAAACATTGATAATAGATTTAACTAGAAAATGTGATAAAACAACATCGTAAAAAATGGAAGTAGTGGAAATAGTTCAGAGAACTTCACCATGGAAGATGTATAATCTATTTTATGATAAAAAAATGTCAGAAGATAATACTAAAGTTGGTAAAAGCAATCTCTCTTGCTACTTAGAAATATGATAAAATAGCAAGGAGGAAGAGTGGGAGAAAAGTATCAGGTGAGGGTTCAGCTATTTTCCAGCACCAATCATTTTGTTCTTTGATTTTTAAGCTACGTGCATATGAAACTTTAATCACAGTTTTAGAATAAAATTCAATTGGCTGAATGGTCTCATCTGACATCTTAGTTAACACTGTCACTTAGAATTTAGAATGTCTTGTATTTTATTAATTATATAATTTGACCCTTCAAATAATTTTGAGAAAGAGCTGATATCATTAATTCTAAAAGCAGTTGGAAAATTGGTGGCATTGCAAAATCTGATCTTAACTAATGGTAATGTGAAATTTCAGTCTAGTCTTCTGTTAACTAATGTTGTTTATTTTTCATTTTTGCCCTAGCTAATATAGGACACTTTACATTTTCTCTTAGAGTTTTTAATAGTTTTTCTATTAAAACATTACTTACAACAATATCATTTTTCCTAAAATCCCTAGGATCACTTCAAACTTCCCTCTAAATTTTTCTCTAGCACTCATTTTGATTATATTCCTATAAACCTATTAAATTTGACATAATACCATTGTTTTCGCCCATAATCTTCTCAGAATCTCTTGGCTACCATATACAATTAGGCAACATGACCCAAATTGCACTCATAAAATCAGTGCTTAAGCTTTCAGATCTTAACTTTATCATCGGAAAAAATGAATGCCTGAGGATGTTTACACCAGCCATCATCTCATCAACATTCAGCAGCACTGACAAAGCATAAAAAGAAAAAAAAAAAAAGAAACAGCAGACACTTAAGAATAGATGAAAAAAAGATTTGATTTGTAAAAAAAAATCAACACCCACAATGCTTCAAAGACCCTGATAATACAAACCTTCTTTCTTTTTAATAGAACTCTCCAATCTCAAATTCACCTTGAGCGAGCAAATATTAGGTTGTTTTGTCTGTTCTGAATAAGCATCCCTACACACTATCCTACATGCATTGCTTAAATATAGGAGTTTTTGGTTGTTCTACTTTCAAAAATGAGTTTGGTGGTATATACATTTTCCTCTTAAATAACCCTTCAGCATCAATAGATAAATTTACAGATCATTCAACTCCATAACAATTTTATTATACAATCACTTATTAATTTCCTCACAGAAACTAGTCCTTTACAATATAGTACATGAAACAATCTAAAATTTATTACCAATTTCAATCTAATGCTTAGATCTTCTTAAGAAAAAGAAAGGGATAATTTAAAAGTTTTATACACTTTTAGTAATGATACCAGATATAAGGAAAGCTTAATATTGTAATAATAATGTAAAATACAGTGAATAATGCTTACTATAATATAAAATATTGATTTCTTGTGATCATAGGGACCAGAGAAAATGTAAGTATCAGTAGCTCAATAAATTACTCCATATACATGCATGTGGAAGTAGTATTCTGTGCATTATATGTACATTCATTTACAGTTAAAAAACTTTGTATTAAAGATAATAGATCTATGTCTCTTATTAAAATAAAATATAGCAGCTTCTTTGTTGCTATTTTCACTTATTCTCACTATATAAGCTTTTTAAATATAGCCAAGGAATGTTTTTTAAACCATGAAACAATTAAAATTGGTAAATCCTGATATTTGAGCAAGGAGATATTTAATTTGGCCTGAATATTTTAGATATTATATATATATTTTTTTTCATAAAATGTGCCCAAATTTGCTGTTTAAAACAATGAACATGTGCTATCTCAAAAATTCTGTGACTAAAAATTCCAAGAAAAGCTTAACTAGATGATGACTATGGAGATGGGTTTCTCATAATATAAACCATTGTTTACAAACAATGGTTGATCATTGCTGCAATTATCTCAGAGAAAATAGATTTTCCCGAGTTCATTCATATGATGGTTGACAAGCTTCAGGATACAGGTTGCATATGAACTAGTCATTGTTGGTGGCAAGATTCAGTTCCTCTTCTTGAGGTCTTCTGCTTATACCTGAGTGTCTTTGAAACACAGCAGCTGTCTCTCTCAAAGTGAATTATGAGGGTAATGGGGTGGGGAGTGGAGTGTGGAGAGAGGGAAAATCATGTGAGAAGTCAAATACACTTTGATAGCACAATCTTGAGAAGCCTTCCCATTACTATGGTATTCTGTTTTCTCAAAACATTCTTGAGAGGAATGATTAATATAGAATTTTGTGGACCTATTTTTTTTAATCAAAGTACCATGTTTTAGGTATGCATCATTGAGAATCAATATTTGTATAAAGTACATTAGTTTATAGCTAAATATCCAGTTCTATCCTTCATCACACCATTGTTCTCTTTGTCTAGATTTCATCCTCATGACTCCCTTCTAGTCTAATAACACTAGTTGTTTTAATAGTCCAATTTTCCTTGGGCTCATCTCTTATTTTCCTTAATTGCTAAGTGCTAATTGCACTGTTTTTATACAGTGTTTGTTTTTCTCCATCTGGTTTATTTTACAAAACATAATACCCTGTAGATTCATTCATGTTATTCAAAATGTATATTTTTTAGAGCTGAGTAGTATCACAATCTATTATATATACCACATCTTTACCCACTCACATGCCAATGGACACTTAAGCATTTGTTTCCAGCTCTTGGCTATTGTAAATAATGCTGCACTAAACATGGCATGTACTTCTCCAAATTGGAGATATTCTATTGTCAGTTAAATATTCAGAAGTGGGATAATTGGATCATATGGAATTTCTCTTCTTTATTGAGGAATCTCCATTTTGTTTTCCATAATGGCTGTTCTAGTTCACATTTCCCACCAACAATACACAGGAGTTCCCCTCCACATTCTATTCAACACTAGTTATTTAGTCTTTTTTGGATAACAGCCAATCTCACAGCTGTGAGGTGATATCACATTGTTGTTTTGATTTGCATTTCTCTTTTAATAGAGATGATGAACATCTTTTTATGTGCCTATTGGCCATCTGTACATCTTGTTTAGAGAAGTGTCTATTCAGATCCTCTGCCCATTTTTTAATTGGGTTGTTTTATTTTTTATTGTTGAGTTTTATTAGTTCTTTGAAATTTAACCCTTGTTGGGCATGTGATATGCAAATATCTTTTATTTCTTCATTGGCACATGGGAAGTTTATTAAGAAAACAGGAAAAAAGAGAGATGCTTGTATAGACACAGATGAGCAGTGAGCTGCCATGATGTACAAGTATCTTCTCCCATTCACTCCACAAGCTATGCTATTAATACTTGAATTTTCACTGTAAATGATACACATGGAGTCTTTGCTTTTACCTGTGCTGTAATATACAGTTACTACATATTTTAGCTCTTATCCTCTTCTGACTATTGATGCCTGTCTTTGTTCATTCATAAGGCATTTAATACTAGTTCAAGGTTAGGGGATCTTTTATAGAAAAAAAAATCAAGCTAGAGAGAGGATAAATTACTTCCTCAAAGACTTGAAGTGAGGTGGATTAATGGTATGTGTAATCACAAGTGTTTCTACTAATTCTCCCATGCCAAAAAGCTCACATTTATGATTTTATATATCTTATTTTTTTCAGTTGAATATTTGCCATTTAAACACAATTTTTTGTGTGGTCTTTCTTTTCATTTGCAAAAATGTCTTTACTATCTTATTGTCAATTGCCATAGTTACTGAAACGTATTGTATATGTGAAATAACATTTCACATATATAAAAGTCAAGGATTTGGAACTTAGTACTCTTAACTTGGGAGATGGATTTCTAAACTTGTTTTACACATTCTAAAATTCAGTAGCCTCATCTTTCCAACAAATTTATTTTTTATAATTTCAGGAGATTGTTTAGCTCCATAAATAACTAATTAACTAACAAGATTAATGTAAAATGAAAAATAAACCAATTTCTATCTGAATTTTAACTTTAAAGATATAACAAAGAATCTATTTCCCTCGATTTTAACCTCCTTTTTTTGTTTATATTCCATGACTAATAGACAAGTTTCACTCAACTTCCATCACAGACCTGGAGCTTCACCTGAGACCACAGAATATTTACTTTACTGAGTTCTCTAATAATTAGCTCTGCTTCAGAAAAGCTATTATATTGATTAGCTCTCCTGTGCATAACATCAAGATCTTCAAGACAGTGCTATTAGGACCACTGTCTGTGGTACAATCTAGAAGAGTCTGTTAGTAGGAATTTTAAAACATTTGTTACCTTGACAACAACAGGTAATGCCTGGCTACTCAACATGTGTTTTCTCAGGTAATTCCTTATATATTAATGCTAGTTTGCTTGTTAAAATTGCATCTCTGAAATACTGGTTTTAGGGAATGTGAATATATTTGTTTGAACTCTTATATAGTGTATGGTGTTTGTAAAAGTGTTTTTATTTTATTTAAATTAGAGTTACCTTGACTTTTCTCACATTTTGACTTACTGCTCTGGATATAGAAAACATGATTTCTGAGAAGACACCTCTAGAATCACTCATATTAATGGTCAGTTTTGGGAAATCTGTAAGTACATGTATTATGGTATGTGTGTGCGTGTTGGATGTCTATGTATTTCATCAACTGATAATACATAGGTTCATACACAATTCATTCACCAAATTTTATTAAGTAAATATGATGACTTCAAAATAAATCCCAAATGTTTACTAACTTAATGGAGGATTTTATTGTCAGTTCAGCATCTGTTAATTCTCTGTGCCTCTTAAACATTAGTAAACAAAAGGAGAATTCCAAATTCTAGAAGTTTTAAGAAAGGAAGCACAAACTGGCAATATTCTATTTAATAATGAGCTTAAAAGAGAGAATATACCTTTTTCTATGTTGCATTAGCTGTAATAGCAAATTCATTATATTAGATAAGTTTTTTTTTCTGAGAAAAGATTAGTGGAAATAGTCAATATTCTATTACCAAAGTTCAAGTGTCCAAACACAATGAATGATGATAATGTAAAATGGAAATAAATTTTCAGTGTTAGAAAGGTTGACACTGATACCTTCTTTAATTATTTTTTAATAAATTATGTTATAGAATTTCCTCCTTACTCTGAATGGTATATTTCTGAAAATTCCTATTACAAAATAATCATCATTGTATAAATTAAATAACTATTTGAAAAGATAGGTTTTAGTGGTCACAATCATAAATAAACATTATTTTCAACTTTATTAATGAAATTAATTGGTTTAAATAATAAAAATAAAAATTGTTATTTTAAACAGTTAATAAAAATGGGAACTATGGCTAAATTTCTAATAGTCATATTTTGTATTCAGATAACTTTTCACTAGAGTTTCGCCAGGCAGTATTACTATCATGCTTCTTCCATGATAATCTAGCTAGCACTGTGGTAGCATTCCAAAGTAAGATTGATTACCACAACCAATTTCATTTGTAATTTATCTTATATGTCCAGCATAGTTTGGAAAGGGGATTCTCTTTACCTTTTCACTTTATGACATAGGGTATTATCTATTCTTTCTACACATGGGCTTAAATGATCACAGAAACAAAGAGAAATATCATTATTGCAAAGCACACTTTGGTTCTGAAATATTCAACCTGGAATTGAGAGATGACAACACATTTTCTGGGCACAAGGAAATAGCATAGTTAAGAGTTCAGTTCAAAAGACCCTGATGTATAATTTTTCCACAAAAGGAGAACAGAGTATATTTGAACAAGGAATCAGTTTAGCTGTCTTGAAAACATACATTCTAATGGTTATTTTCTCTGATTTGTGTCCTTCAAAATATAAGTCTTCACTCAATGAATACCTTTTGGCACTCCATGTGGAGTAATTATAATTAGGTGTGGCAATGTTGAAATTCAATATTCAAATTGTATTACTAGGTAATAAAATAAATAGGCATACCAAAAGTATCTTGATTACTATGATCAGGTTGTATCTAATTTAGAAAAACACAATGCAGAATAAAAGAATACAGTTGATATCTTCACCCCTGAAAAAAAAATTGTGTGCCAGTAAAAAATGTTGTGTTGTGATTGATATGAACAACAAAATCCATCAAGTTGTTTGTAAGAAAAAAAAAAAAATCTGTCTGAATATTTCAGATCAGGGATGAATATCTTAGATGTAGCACCAAAAAGAGTTCCATTTTTCTAAATCACATAGGATTCATGGAAAAAGGATGACTCTTCAAAGTAAAATGAAATAATTACCAAGATAAGGACAATAATCACAATGATCAAGACATCACTGTGAAGGGGTGGGGGAAAAAAGACGTCATGGTGAATTTGCCTCCTTTTATCATATGATTTTCTTAATGGTTTCTACATATATTCCCTTACACTAAAACAAACTTTATAATAACAAAGTTCATATTTTCAGATAGTTACCAGATTTAATTTGAAATTGGGTTGAACAATTCTATTATAGAATATATATTAATTATACTTATAAACAGAGATCTTTTATTGTAAAAGCAATAAAATTATTACATATTTGTCTACTGAATATTTAAAAATGAAATATGAATAGGTATATTCCATGATGTTTGAGAAAAATTCTAATAAGTTGGAATCACCACCATTGACATCAATGATCTCTGGGAATGGGCGAGATGACTTGAAAGACATGGAAAGTAGAGTAAAAGCATTTATTGTGTCTAGATTTGGAGAACTAAGAGATATTTACAGTTTCCTGTTTTTATGGTTTTAACCAGAGAGAACCATCTTAATACATCACTTGGTGACCAATCTCTGATAGAAAACTGGTAATTTTAGCCTAAAGATATGAGAAGAGGAACTAAGATAGTGTAACTACTGAAAAATGAGGTAAGGGATGATGGAAAGAAGGGCAGCACACACTAATCCTAAACTCTGTTCATACACTAACAATCCCTCCATCATTCTAGAACTTTCCCAGGATCCAACATAGAAAAGCTTGCAGCTAAAGGGAAAAAATGGTGAAATAATATTTGACCTGTAAATACCATGAACATATAGCATATACAATTTAATTTCAAAAGGATAATTTCTTATAAGATGATTAACATCTGTTTTCATAGAATGTAACGGAATCTGAAATATTATGCTTATCAATAGTATCTAAGTTTACAACCTGAAATCTATACAGCGTACATACAAACACACACACACACACATAAATAAAGCAGATTGTGTCATATGCTAAAAGGAAATGGTAAAGGATGTTCCCATGATGACTCAAAGTTTGACATGATCAGAAAATAACTATAATATAAAGTTGTTATTGTCTCTTTGTTCAGGAAAGTAATAGACTGAGAAAAACAATGCTTGTAATTAATTAAATCAGGAAAACCTTAAAAAGAAACAGTAGAACTTAGTGGGAAATTTAAATATTTTTATTTTTCTGCTAAAATATTGGATACAAATTCCTTTGAATTTTATTAAAATGTGTTATAGTATATTAAGTAATCTTTAAAGCTGTCATTAGCGTATATATTGTCAATCTTTGGCAAAATGCATAAATTTCATTAAAACTTTTACTTAAGAACTGGGTGTTCACTCAATTTATCATTAGTTGTATTTAATATTTCTTTGATAATTGGTCATCTTGCAGTAATAACGGAAATTGTGACACAAAATGATGGATTTCCTACTATTTAATATTTTTATATTAATTTTATAAGCTTTTAAAGGGGGTTTTCTTCCATAAAAGTGCACTCAACTACTTTCTAAATTATATAATTTACATTTCCAAAATTATTTTCAATTTAGTATTATTCTTGTTGGTTAGTGTCATAACCATGAGTCTGAAAAGCATCTATCACACCAGTTCTTAGAAAGTAGAGAAAAATATTTTAACTTAACCTTGCCATAAAGTTATTCAGATAGTCCCAGAAAAAAACTTTCTACTGATTTTATTTTTTTGTATTTTAAACATAGATAGTATGGTTTTTAACCCCACAGTCTTGGTATGGTTTTCATGAGCATCCTATGTAATTGTTTGAGAAGATAAAAAATATATTAATAGAAATGGCAAAGTATATGTTCATGAATAACAGGGTCATTTTAATCAAGATAACACTAAAGCAGTAACATTTGGCACATCCTGTACTAGGTGTCACTTAAATGTAGTAATAAGAGTAATAAGAGAAATATCATGCTTATGCTGCTTAGCAAATACTGAACTGTTACTACTTCTTAGACTATATATATTATAATTTCATAATACATATCATTATATTATTATTGAATGCACAAATATATTATTTATACATAGATTGCATATATGTTATATATCACATTTATATATTATATATAGTATCTTTATATCTAACCACACATACATATAAACTACATAAACACAAGTAAATCTTCCCAGGAAAGTCAGTTTGAGGAGGCTAGCAAAAGAAGGAAAAATATAGGAAAGACTATCCTATGATTGTGAAAATAAGGTAGCAGAAAATTAAGTCGGTGATTTGGAAGGCAACTGCAGAAATAAGCTATTCAAAGGAAGATTGAAAAAAAGTTGGAACAAATCAACTGCAAATAAACTACTGATGAAAGAATAATCAATAAGCTTACAGAATATGCTGGACCAGTCTATTTCTAAAAGTGTACTGCAGAAAACTGTCTTGAAGTTTCCATTTTAATCTTCTTCTCACCCTGGGTCCAAACTTTCCTTCCTTTGGACCGAATAGAAGTTTTACTTCATCAAAGGATCACAGCAAGGTTTTATTTGAGAAAACAGAGAGCAATAATAACCAACAAAATTTTTGAATCTCTCTTCTCTAAGGAGGCTTAAACACTAATATTTGTGAATTTTTTTCAAGTGAAAATTCCAAGTGAAAAAAAAAGAGAATAAAAAATGTATATAGTTTATATAGTATAGTAACCTTCCAAAATATTGCTGAGTAGTGTACAATGCCACTATACAAATAATCAGGCATATGATTCAAGTATTTTACACACCTATTAATAGAAATCATAAAAGTAGCAAAATTTTCTCCATTCAAGTTTTAATAAAAAATTTCAAAATGAATATATTAAATCTTTCTCAACATTTTTTATTTAAGATGTTTCTGAATACATGGAAATTTATTTTTAAGTAGCTTATATTTATATTTCTGGTATACAACTCAAAGATGTTAAAATTTATTTGAAAGTGAAAATGATGCAAACTCATTGTTTCTCCTGTTTCCACATATCAGTAAAGTTACACAATTGATATACTTATGTACTGTGAACTCTCCTTATAATATATATCAATTATAATTGGATCCACATTATTCTGTTATTTAATCAGAAAGGTTATGTGACTCAGCATTGATATTTAGCAGTAAAAATACAACATAAAGAAATACCATAAATTTGGGTATTTTTTAAAGTACAGAATATGCTGTGATATAGTGTTCCTTGAATTGATATGACTATTACATATGTATTTCAAAGTAGTTCTATGCACAAATAAAATGGATGGTAATCAAAATATAATAAAGTGTCACATTAAATATAAATGTGAAATAGAGTAATTTCAGTTTCTAAAGGGGACTAAAACTGAAAAAAAGAAAAAATCTTAAAGATATGAGTTTATATCATTTCTTAAAAATATAACATAAATCATTGATTTTAAATGGGAATGTCTTAAATTGGTCCTGTTTAAAATTAAAATTTATTTACATATATACATAAAGATGTTTCCAGATTTTATATAAAAGTTGCTTCTTTATCACCGTTTTCTAAGTTTTTCTGGGTTGGTTACAATCTTCCAAATTGTTATCAACTATCACTCTTCTATTTGTAGTTTAACATTCTTAAGAATCAACCCTCAGAAGTTTTTGTATCTGCTTACCAGTACAAAAAAGAAAAAAAGAAAAAAAAAAACCTTTTAAATATAGTAAGTTTTTGCAGAAAATCACATTTCCACATTGAAAACAGATACTCTGTTCAACAGACAATTGAATATTCCTATTCTTAATTATCTTAAATTTCTCATGTTTTAATATTCATAAGTTTTATATGGATTAATAAATCTCTCTGGTTGAATACAAAGTTTTATGAATTTAATATGAGCTTTTAAATTTTTTCTCATATAATCTTTTTCAGTTTCCCATTAAAATAATCATTAATAAACATATTTACAACCTCACATGACTATATTCTACTTTATTCTGAAGGCAGCAGTAATGTATAAAATGGTATTTGTAGTTTGTGCAATAAAGAACTGGTATATAATTACAGTAAGCTCAAAGTCAGAGTTCCAAACAATTTTCAGGGCAGGGGAAACAAAGGGATGTGTATTCTGGGAATGATACATTCTAGGCATTGGTTTATCAATACCCTGTTACTCAGAATGTCAAACATGTATGTCAGGTTAGAAACAGACCTGAAATTCATTAAACCAATACTGGATACATGTTACTAAATAATGAAAGGGGACTATGAACTAGGCATTGAATTAGACTTTCAATAGCATATCTGAGATTGGTATTCTATTACCACACTTTTCTAGTATACCAATAATAGTTAGGGTTTTCTCTCAAAGGCTCCCTGATAAATTGTCTTTATTTCAAGACAAGGAAAGTATAAAAGAAAAAACTGCATAAAAAGTACAAACTGGACTCAGTGAAAAGTTGAAACTGTGGGATAATAAAAAGGAAAAAAAAAGTAATATTAAGTGTCTAAAAATAATAGAAGTCAGAAAGGCATATAACAGAAAATTTGTATTAAAACTTTCTAATTCTTTTCATATGTGACTGGCTACTCTGTCACCTTGGAAGTTACATATTTTAATAACATTTTTACTAAATCCTCTTTATTTCCTCTTGATTTTAGTCCTACCTAGACTAAATATATGACTCATTTCCTCTTTTCTTGATACATAATTTACTTTTATTCTGCATAACATATTCAACACTGAAAAAGTAAAACTGCAAGCAACCTGTCACTTTTAAAAGCTGGATTAATTGATGGAGAAAGAAGAGATGTGATACACAGAGAGAGAGGGAGAGAGAGAGAGAGACAGAGACTACTTCTTATTTAGATAAAAAATAAAAGAAAAAAGGAGAGCAATCCTGCTATTTGTGACAACCTGAATAGACCTTAAGGGGATTATGTTAAATGAAATAAATCAGCATGAAAAAGATAATATCATATGATTTGACTTATTTGGTGAATGAAGAAAAAAGTAAATAGGCAAAACACACTAAAAAAAACCCTTAAGACTCCAACAACAGAATGTTTATCAGAAAGAAAACAGAGGGGAGGAGGGAGTTGGTGGGTGCGTGGCCAAGCTGTTGGTGGGAGGTGACTGACAATTGTCAGTATGCTTGGTGGAATCCATTCAGCTGCTAAAGTGAGAAAAGATGCCGTTGGGATGTAAAGTGCTATAAACTAATGTTACATCAATGAAAATAAAAGAAAAAGGGAAATTTAGTTCATCTAAGACAGAGGGGAAAATATTATTATGATAATCCATTATTTGACTGTGGGTATGGAAAAAAGAGAATTTATTGTTATTGGTAAATTAATCATATAGGTAAGGAAAAGTATTAGATCACTTATTCTGATGTGTCAAACAACCATTTTCCAGATACAGAAAAAACAAACAAACCAACCAAAAATGAGCTATCATAAAATGCTGAATTTGGAAATAATTGTCATACAGGTTTGCAATCTCTTACAAAATATGTGTTCTATGTGCCTCCAAACTTTTCACAGAGCTGCCACATGCATACACACTTCCATCAATAACTACAAGTCTTTCTAAAAGGATGTTGATTATTCAATAAAAATACATGGAGAGTTGGAAATGGATCTTAGGACTAGCCATGAAATCTGGATTGCTTCATAAGAGAAGACGGATGTGATTAGGAGTTAAAATTTTAATACCATCAAAAAACAGAAGATAAGACTGAGTCTAAGTTACTAACTACCACATTATCTTCACATTATATTTTATGACTGATATTTTATTACATATGGCCATTTGATGATTTTTTTTTTTTTTTGGCTAACCAAGGAGAAATCTGACACAAGTTCTTTTTGCATACATATTAGTGCCATGATATCTATGTAAACAATATTTTAGAAAATTATATCAGCAATCAATTCACTAGAAGAAACGTATTCAAAATATGACTGTGATTTTGTTTTCTAAATGTACCATGTTCATTTTAATATTTATCTTTATATTGTGTAGGCTTGTATATAAACATAGAAATATATTAAAGATGATAAATTTACTTTAAAGTTTCTTTGTTTTCAGACAGGGCTGCCTGCATGCCCAGGGTCCTGGGCCGTTGAACCTCCTTTGTCATCAGGGAGCCAAGATGGTAAGAAACTCCAGGTAGGCCCTCAGCACCTGGAGAGCCTGTGAAGGGAGCCTGGGTAGAGTTTTAGTCCCATCCACCAGAGGATGGTTGCGCAGGGCAGCCCAAACGGGCTGAGACATGGTTTGGTCAAGCCCCTACTCCTAGGGGGTTTGGGACTGTGCCTACCAGCCATCTGGGTCCCATCCCCATGCTGGGAGGTACAGGTGCATAAGCAGGGTGGGGGATGCCCCTTCCATTTCACTCTCACTCCAGTTTATCTTTAGGAGGAGGAAAAACATAAATAATACAAACCCCATCATAGAATGGATGAGAGGCCAGGTAAAAATCCAGCCCACAAGTCTGAGTTGGACACACGAGGTAGAGTATCAAGAAAACCAGTGTTTGTGAAACTGGAGAAATGATTATGGAAACACAATATCACGAATGCACACTTATGTGCTCACCAGGTCTGGAAGAGCCAAGACCTCATTTCTGAGATGCCATCTAGGAGACCAAGGCTTCCCTCCCTATACTACAGGAGAGGAAGGCCAAAAGTGGGGACATCAGCCCCACAGCAAAGCTGCAAACCGAGGCAGAGGAGATGATCTACAACAGTCATTCATAGATTCCTGTTTCCACAAAGAAACTTCTTCACTGTCACTGGCTGGGAGTGAGACTCCCTAAACCAGATACCAGAACCATAAGGTAAAGCAGAAGAACAACACAGAGAAGGGATTGGAGAAGACAGCCTGCAATGAGAAAACATGGAAAGGCCACAAATAAATATAGACTGGTTGTGCAAATCACGGTTAACACTGAAAACCTACCAGCACCTAGTGAAAGAACACTGCCACAGGAAAGAAAGAGACTAATAGACTTAACACAGACTAGTAAACAACAAAGTGAACCGAGGGGGCCCGGTAGGAAGGGGGATGTAGTCCAAAAACCATTTCCCGAGGTTGCAATTTAAAGAATAAAAATGAATACAATTAATTAAATTTTATAAAAATATTTTTGTTTTCATTCATCTTTTTCTTTAACCAAAAATTATGAGTGATTACTCTTAAAAAAACACTGACATATTTCCATTTGCTAGTCATGTGACTGAACTCACTGCCTACTCTCATAGTTCCCTCATTAGTGATAAGCGATTAATAACTATACATTTGCACAGTTGTAACAAGAATAAGAAGTTACTATAACCAAGTTTATTCCAAATACACTAGGAATATACTGAGCAATATTAAGCCAGTTCCTAGTTAAAAATCGATTTGTGATTTCCCAGTTTCTTCCACAGTCTGTTTTTAGAAAAACTTGGTCTAGCAGGCGTTGAGGAGAGCTATTTTCTCCATGTTGTGGTGCACAGTTCAGCAACTTTATCCCTCATGGAGAGTTATAGTCAGACCCAGGACCCTTGGAGTAGTCAGACTAAATATATATATATATATATATATATATATATATATATTTAGACTAAATATATATATATATTATATATATATATAAATTTTTATAATATATATTATTTTTTTTTATTCTAAAATGATTCCAATGCTGGGTGCTGGGATAAAGAATGGTTTGAGTTCAAATTTGGAAGCAAGGAAGACTGGCAGAAAAATTATTCAAGTATTAAATGTTTAATATATGTATTATAATAATGGCATTCAGAATAATAAAAAAAGAAAATGTTCAAATTATATTTTACATGAAGCTGTACAAAACTGGGCAATTTATTGAATATGGTTAGAAAGTGAAAGAGATAGAATAAGGAACAAAAATAACAGTTTTCTCATTGACTTTCTAGGATAATGAAGCTAAGTTTTAAAAAAAGGAGAAAATTATTATATGTAAAATTCTTAATTTATGTCATTACTTGCTAGGACTTGCTAGTTCTTTTAGTAATACCTATTGATGTTAGCACCTATTGTCTTGCCTTCCTATAGCCCAGAAGATTTTATTAGAATGCTGGGAGCATTTCCTTCTAAATAGCAGTGTGACTGTCTGCACTCTTTTCCTATAATCACAGTAGCTTACATGGTACCATTAATATATGCATTAGTATTCTAAAAATATACAATTATTGACTAAGTATCCAAAACTTAAAAAAAAAGCTTGATTGTAATCCCTACTTGAAGATATTTTTCCTAGTGAAGAAATATTACCATTTCAGACCTAAACAAACAACCAAAAATAATCACCAAATTTGTACAAGTGAGCTTGGTAAGAAGCTAAATTCTACAAAGAAAAGGTTTCCGGTTAGTATCAAATTTGCTGCCACATGCATTTGCAGAAAAGGTACATATACAATATCAACTTTCCAACAGTGGCACTTTAGAGTAAGTAAATTCTGATGATCTCAATAAAAGCAACAGTGAACAGAGAAGCAGTTATTTCAACAAATGGTACTGTTGAATAGAAATGGGTAATCTGTGCTAAATCTGCATCTCTTTCTGAACACACACAATAACAATTGTTCTCTCACAATGAAGGCAAGATAATAAATCTCAATTACAACTTTGTTCTCTAGTACAATGAGTTTGCCAAATGGCAAGACAATAAACAATAATGTTTAAGGCAACAAATGAAATATACCTAATATTTATAGTTAACATATATTTAAAATAAGAATGCAACATAATTTGGGGGTTAAAAAAAGAAGTGCATATGTTCATTTTAACTTAGATCTATGAAGCATGTATCACAGTGTCAAGTCACATATTAAATGTAAATATCAGGATAGAAGACAATTATGACCATGCCAGTTTATCTTTATACAAACTTGGTGACTTCTTTTTAGGTTTATAAGTTAACAATCTTCAGATTGATGGGCTTTCACTTCTGCACACCTATACCTAGAGCTCTTATTTACCCTTTTCAACTTTTATTACCTCTTACCTAGGCAAAAGCTTCATGAAATCTGAGATACTCTAAATCTATGAAAAGACTGACAATAATTTAATTAAAGACATACTTTTTTGTCTTGTATCGATATAATTACAAGTAAAAAAATTTTAAAGTGTAGTTTTTAAAGATATCACCTAATTACTGGGTGAGGAAGGAAAACTTTCGATTACATTATTCTCCTGATGGAAAAATGTTACACAAATGGACAAACATGAAAGGTGAAGAAAGAAAAATTAATTTCATGCTAGATGAATATGATTCTTAACTTTACACCTTATTTAATGCAGTTTGCTATCTAAATAAAATATTTTCTTCATCACAGTTTGCTGAGTAATTATCATATTCTAAAAAAATCTTGTTTGTGTAGATCAAAAATAGAAAAAATGCAAGCATTATAGTTTAGAATCCAAATAATAATAATAATGATTAGTATTTTTAAACCAACTTACAATTTTATTTCTTCTAGGTAGTTAAGTAGTGAAATGATATTTTTATTATTTTACAGTGAGAAAACTTTCAAGTTAACAAATATATATTTATATATTTGTAAGTTTATAAAATCCAGCTAAGAATATTAATTTTTAAAATTTCACATTTAAATAGTAGCTTGCTTTTGTCTGATACTATTTTAATAGGAGACTGAACTTTAAGTTTTTTATTGCAGTGCAATATATCAAACACAATATTTAACATTTTAACCAATTTTGGCTACGTAACATTAAGCACATTCATATCTTGCAATCATCATCACCATCCAACTTCAAAAATTTGCCATCTTTCCAAAGTGAACTTCCAACCCATTAAACAGTGACCCCCTATTTTCATCTTCTAGCTCCTACAAACATCATTGTATTCATGTCTTTATGAATGTGACTATTCTCAGTACCTCATATAGGAGGAATCATACTACATTTATCTATTCATGACTTTTTCACTTATTGTGTCTTTAAAGTTTATCTGTGATGTAGCATGTGAAAGAATTGAACCTTAAGATTTTGACGTATTAACCAAAACTGATTTTATTAGAAATAATTATGACAGTGGACCTTACATTAGCTATCAATCAGTAAACTTCATGTTGAACACAAACACACACATTTGAATTTGAATCCAAAGGTATTAAGTTTTGCTCAAGTGTATAATCCAAAATGTAGAACCATTCATTAAAGAAAAAAAATAATTCACCTGTGATAGTGTCCTATTAAAAAAAAACCAAAAAAACAAAGCAAAACTATAAGAAGCTTGATGAACATACAAAAATGAATTCTTGTATACTATCAGTGGGAATGCAAATTGTTGCAAAATGTATGTAACCACTGGTATATGCCACTAAAAAAAAGAGCTACTATATGATCCAACAATTCTACTTTTAAGTAGTTAGCAGAAGAATATGAAGAATCTGACTTCAAAATATATACATACCCCTAGTTCATCACAGCATTATTCACAATAACCAAGGCATGGAGAAAATCTAAATTCCTCCTGAAGATTGATTGTATAATTTTCAGTGTATATATTTAATGTGATAATACTTAACTATATTAAATATTTCCTATTAAAAATATGGATGGAACTTGAGGTGATATGCTAAGCAAATGTCAGAAAGAGAAAAACTACTTCTAGGTATTTTAATTGCTTTGCAGAGTAAAAGAAAAGCAAAGATATTGCCAGTGCAAAAAAAGGGATGTTTAGACTCTGAAAACAAAATGGCAGTAACTGGAGAGGAAGGAGAAGGGGAAGGGGAAATGGAGGAATGGATTATGAGGGTCAATTTTGAAAACATGATAAATGAAATATAACCTGTGGAAAATGCTCTCTGCTTCAGTTGAACATTACCATAAGCTTTAAAATACTCATTTAAGTCCTATAGATCAGTACTAACTCCCATGAGGGCAGTAGCAAACCTCCAGCAGTTCTCTGAGTTATTGTTGACAGAGGAATCATGGATATAGGATCCAGACTGCTCATCCCAATCACACAGTGCCACACAGCTCCAGCTTGCAAATAGTAACTAGAGTGAGTAATGGGAATCTGCTCAAAATCTATTTTTCTCAAAATAAAAACCCCATCTGAGCCCCAAAATTCAAGATGTTTTCTCTATATCATGAGCCCACCATCTCCTCAGAAATGCCTGCTTTCCAAATAAATGAAACTTCCCAAACCTCAGCTTTCCTCAATGTTTGGCTTACAAGCGGCAGACTGCCACACTGAGATACACTGAGATACACTGAGATACACTGGAATAGTATTATGTGGTGAACGGGCCTAAAACATTGGAGTGAAATATAATGTAAACTACACATTTATCAAGATATAAAGATATATCCCTGAACCTTATTCATTATTGTAAATCAAGGAGAAATCAATTTTAAAAATCCAAATGCTTAAAACTACCAAGCTCATAGGGGTTGTTCAATGTAATGTTCACATCAGTAAGCATATGTAACAAAGTAGCCATTATTGGCAACATAAAGCTTAAGGAAAATACGCGATTTTGTAGATATCCTTAAAACAATCTGTTTGGCCAGGCATGGTGGTGCATACCTGTAAGCGGTAGCCTAGGAAGTCGCAGCCGGAACAGGGATCATGGTTTGAGTCCCGCCAGGAGCACGTAGGAGAACCAGTCCCAAAAAAATAGCTGGGCGTGGTGGCACACAACTGTAATCCTAGCTACCTGGGAAGCTGAGGCTGGGGGTTGCTTGAGTCTGTGGTACCCAGGGCAAAGAGAGTCTGTGGTTCCACAGGCAAAAACAGTGAGTACTAGTCTCAAAAACAAAACAAAACAGAACATAATCTTGTTTAACAGATCCCTTCAGAAGTATTCCTTCCAAGGTTAGGTATTTGCAAATCAGTAATTGATGAACAAAGAATATTTAAAGATTCATCTATTAAGTATTTGTGTAGATATTTTGACTAAACAAAGGGTCAAAGTAGAGAGGTATAGATTATATTTATCCACAGAGTAAGGCTTGAAGGTACATTTTTTTTTTAGATGATGATATTAAAGAAAAATCGTTACCCAAATTTTGATATACCAACATTTGCACATCAAAAATTGGATTGCACTCCAGACAGTTCCTGGCAAGAATATATATAAAATAAATATTTGATGAATAAATAAATGCATAAATACATACATAAACTAACTGTACCTATTTGAACTTTTTGTAACTAAAAACTTAAAGAAAATAACTTTCTTAAAGGTATAATAGTTACTTTGTATTTCATAATTATTATAGAATAATTCCTTGACAGACAGACTATAATCAGAGACAGCATACTTTGTTCAAATATAATGATACTAAGAAAATATGATATTCTTATTTCTGTCACAAGGAAAATAAAGGGTATCATCTATTACCTATATCTCTTATTAGGGTACATATTTAGAATACTTGTTTAGAATTTTTGAAAATTGCATCTATTTCAAAATAGTGCAAAAATATCTAGTTAGGCAACACCAATTCTAAATCAGTTAAATGTTATTTAACGGTGCTTTTTACTAGAACCAACTTAATAGAATAAACCAAAATAGATTAGGTACGCACAGCCAGAGTCAGCATTCCTAGAAGGTGAGAACATGAAAAATACTTAGTAGGTAAGGATATTCCTGGGGAGGATGTGATGCCCAGGAACAGCTTGTAGAATGAAAGAGCAAAGCAAGAAAGCAAGGATGGAGAAGCAATGTAAAAAGGATCTGGATGCTGCAATAGACAGCTGATTGCTCAAAAAGCTGAAAAAACTCGAAATACATCCCAGGTGTTTCCTATTGTGCCACAGGCCACTCAGAGAAAAATTGACCTAATTGGTAAAGGATCATGGCATGAGTCTAAGAGGCCATGACTTATCCCAAGTCTTCACTTACATAAAGGTGAATAATCACGGAAATTCAGGCAAATCTAAAGAGATTTGAATAGCTCCAGCTAAGAGAAATGATCCAAAGGAGAAGACTTATAAATGCATAGGCTGTGATAGCTATTTATGCAGACCAATTTGACTGGGATAAGTGTAAATGGATAGTTGGTTAACATTCTTTCATGTATGTTGAGGGGGTTTCCCGGACAGATTAGCACATGAATCTGCAGACTAAGTAAAGGTCACTCTCATCAGTACATGTGGGAATCATCCAATCCATTCAAGGCCTCTATAGAAAAAAAATGGCAGAGGAAATTGCCTTTGCCTGAGTCAGGGCACCCCTCTTCTCTTGGGGCATCAATACTCATGATACAGGGAGGGCTCTGGACTCACCCCTAAAAACTTAAGAGAGTGTACACTGTGGACTTCTCCAGATTCAGACTGAGACTTCCATTATAGGTTCCTATTCATTTGCATTTTGGACTAGGAACACACACACTTTTCTAGGCCTCCACCTTGCAGGTAGCAGTGCCTGATATTACTCAACCTGCACAATCATGAGAATCAATCCCTCATTATAAAGGTTCTTCTATATCTATGTATATAGCCTATGGTTTCTGTGTCTGTGAAGAACTAGAAGACACAAAATGTTCTTAGAAATAAAGTTAACTCTCACTAAAAGTATTTTTGAAAATTTAAATGTTATGTAACATCCTGGTTGATAAATGTATATACTCTGGCATAAAGGTAGTAAATATAATAATCTGTTTCCTTCTTGAAGTAATTCATATCACTATTTTTATTTCAATCCGATAAATTCCCTTATTAATGTTCTTCTTCTAGATTTATTTCAACATAGGAACAGGCACATAACAGATAGATATACACAGACACCACATTAGAATTCTGAAGGCTTTAATAATGCTGTAAATAGTACTATTTTCACAAATTAGAAATGAATTAAGATAACACTCATTTTTGCATTGAAAATGTAGCTGAAGAATTGGAGTAAATTATGTATCAAATAATTATTCAAGACAGTTTTATATATGTATGTAAGCATTTATCTATCTGAGAAAGAGAAAGTAAGCTATATTTTACATATCATACAATTTACCTATTCAAACTATACAACTAAGTGGTTTTTAGTATATCCAAAATATGTGTACCAATCATAACCATCATTTTTAGGACAGAGTCACCACCATTTAAAACATTCCCATGTTCTTTAATTATGTTTCTTCAATGCATTTTCCTTTCCTCACATTTGACATACCAAACTGAGCTCAGGTTGGATGCAAAATTGAGGTATATCACTTAATTACTTACAGAATTATATAAGTAGAGGACAATTGCTTAACTACTAGTGTTTCTACATTTGAATGTGAACTTATTCTGTGACCATACATATTTTTGACTAAAATGTCTATGCATTTAATTTTTCTAATTGTATTTTATACACTGCAGCAACATGAATGGCTAATTTCAATGTGTTTTATTTCATCTTGATCCTGTTTTGTTTTTGTGTTTATTTTATTTTTTCCTCTCATTCTCCTTCCTCTTTCTTCACTCCTTTTTCCTCAGAAATATGTCATATAAAAATGTTTGTATCCTAAAACTATCAAGGAATATATTATGACATATTTTTATCTGAGTGTATAAAATGTAAAGAGAAATTTAATGAAAAAGAAGTCATCAAAGGAAGAATCTTCTCTATGACATCCTTGGCAAATGTTTTGTCAAAGTTACTATGCAGAGAAAATACAGAGTAAATATAAACCTTCCTTCATAACCATCACTTCACTTTTTTTATTAAGGTAGAATTTGCTTATGGCATTATCCAGGTGCTAGGTGTACAGAACCATATATCAATGTCACTATTAGTATATGCTTTACTATGCTCATGTCCAAAAGTCTTATTTCTTATCCAGTACCATAAAATTGATCACCTTTACCCAATTTATCCATCTCTTTTTCTCCTTATAATTTCTTTTATAGTTATACCTGCTTTTTGACTCCAGCCATTCTAATAATGCAATTTCTTGATTTCTCACTAGCTCCCTACTCTTTTTCATAGACTGAATTTAACTATGTCCTTATTACTATAACATTCAATTCTTATAAAACAAATATTATTCTAAAAATCTGATGGCATTGATATTTATGCATTTATTAACAATTATGTGGTATCTCTTAAGGTGATAATTTAAAATAGCTAAACAAAAAATAGTTTCTTTATAATAGTCACTGTAGTATAAAATGGTTCATACATTTCTCTCTCATCTCTGTCTTCTTTACATTATAAAAGTAAACTATTGTCTTTGTCCAAGAAACTGATTAATCAATATAACAGGTGAGTGAACATGTTCACATCTAGAGACAGATTTCAGATTAATATCAATTAATCTTTGACCATTCCTGTGCTACAGCTATTCCCACTATAAAATATTCAGCCTAAATCATCCCTATCCATATGGCTTTAATATATTACTTTGTTGACACTGAAAAAATAAAGTAAACTTTATGGCGCTAAAATGATATGCTGAGAGTCACTTTACAATGATAATGTTAACTTTCTCTTCATTAGTAATAATTGGAAATATTTTTTCTAAATACTCAGAGATCTGTTCAATTTAGGAACTTTAGACAGTTTTATAAATAAATTTTCTTCTTTCATTTATTATCTAGGATAAAACTATCTCACTGCTCATCAGTTACCTTTCATTTTCAACTCTGCTTTACAAAAACTTGTTCCCAAGTGGAAATGAAGTCAACGTTAAGACTAAATAATTATAATCAAAACATTATACATAATAATTCAGAAGACACGAAAGACTTTTATTTTGAGTTATCTCAAATTTGTCTCACTAAGCTACGGATTACACCTTAATGTTAATTCATATTTTCTTCTGTATTTTTTCATCTTATTTCTGCTTTTTAGTCCATCAGCCCCTGTTGTCCTATTCTAATTTAACCAATTTCATGTTTTTGTTCTTTCCTGTATTTATATTAGCCAAAAATTTATATACTTATAACTTAAGAAATTCATGGGAAATGTTCAATCTAGATGTTCTCTGTTTACATATATTCTAGATATCTGTTCACATATATTCTATTACATTGTATCTTAGGAGATACAATATTTTTAGAATACTCATCTACGAAAAACAAATATGTCCTGTTACTATTTTCTACTCTATTGTAGTTTAATTGAAGTTGATTAATTCTACAAAACAAACAAATTTATCTTAAACAATACTGCCATATGAATAATACAAATTATTTTTTCAAGAAGAATTTAGAAATAGTTTTTCAATCTGCATTTAAATTTTCTATGTAACCTTTTAAAAGCTATTGTATTCCTCATAGTTCATGATTTTCCTTAAAACCTGTATTGTATTCAATTGCTACTAAAGACATACAAGTGATATACCTTTCCATTTTGTCCTATGACAAAGTGCAAAGTTATATAATCATATCAATTAAATATTAAGGTAATTTAGCAAATTTGGCAAATTTTGGTACTAATGAATCATATTACCATGATTAACTCCATAAATAATTTCAAGGAACTATAACTATTATGACATTTTAACTTTCCATTTTTATATGTTATAAAGATGAAAACTTAAAAATGTTACATGTTACAGCAAAATGTTACAGTTAGTAAAAATTCAGTATTCTTTCCCTTTTTAGTTCATCTTGATTTTATTAATAATTTAAATCATTTTTTATTTATGTGAATAAAAATGGAATACCTAATCTTTTAATATTCACAGTTAAAGCAAATGAAAGTTGCAAAGCATTTTCTATTTTTCTCTAATTTCTTTTGAGTATAAGTGTGGTGTTCTACTTTCTGTATATTTTCACATAAGTGTTTTTAACAAAGATTTTGAAGATTAGAAGATTTAAAGCAAAATATTATATGCATAGATTTGTTTATTCAACAATTCATTCGACAATTATTTATTAACTTTGTAATTTTTGAGTCCCTAACTAAAAATTATATAAAATTCTTTGAGAAAATCATTCATTTTAGAGAGTGTGTAATATCTTTTGTTTAAAAATACATATGCATTGCAAAAAATGTAGCATTTTTAACACTTGAGTTGCCCTACTTTCAAGTTTGCTGATAGCAGTCCTGATATATGTCAGTTTTCCACTTCTTCATTACTTCCCCTTTACATTCAGAATTATCCTCTACAGTATTAATTGCATGTCCATTCTCAGTAAACCACATCCTCCAATGTCTGATTCCGGGTTGTACTTAGCAGGTAATCATATTAGTATTATTAAATTAAATTTAGCCCATAGTTCAAGTTTAATCATTTGTTTTTCAGTGAAAATATCACTGATTAAAACAGTTTTTATTATCTATAAAAATAATAGCATCACTTATAATCTTATTACCATATTGTTGAATTTGATTTGCTAATATTTGTTGTTGAAAAATTTTAGTGTATATTTATCAATGGTATGAGTGAATCATTTTGGTGTGTATTTGTGTGTATGTGTGTGTGTGTAACATACTTTTCTGGTTTCATTGCCATAGTAATGCAAACCTCCTTAAATGAATTTGAAAGCATTTCATTCTCATACTTTTTGGAAGAGCGGAGAATTGGCTTTAATTCTACTTCAAATTTTTCGTAGAATTCTTCAGTGAAGCCATCTGGTCCTGGTGTTTTCTAATGAGGGTGTTTTTGATTATTGATTCAATCTCCTTAATCAATATTGGTCTATTCATGTTTTCTGTTTCTTCATGATTCAATGTTGGTAGGTTATATAATTCTAGTAATTTTCCCTTTTACATTTTCCTATTTTGGTATTCTATCATTCACAGAAGAATCTTAGAGATTCAGCCACTATGGAAAACAATATAGAGGTGCCTCAAAATTTTAAAAATAGAACTACCATATGACCCTGCAATTTCACTTCTGGGTCTATAGCCAAAGGAAATGAAATCAAAATATTAAAACTAAAATGTATTTCCATGTTTTTTTGGCAGTACAATTCATAGCACCAGGGGATAGCTTAAATGTCACCTTTAGGTAAAGAGAAAGAAAACATAAGAAGATATAATAATTCACTTATTGCAGTAAATCATGTTTACCACATTTTTCCATAAAAATATTTCTTTATGTTATAAAATATTCCCAATTACAATAGCATCATTCAAAAGAATAACATAGAAAATATAAGAATTGCCATACATGAATATAATTACCTTCCACATTGACCAATGAAAACCAGACACATTCTCTCAACACTGATGAACTGGCATCTTTTTACATTTGTTAGCTTATGTCCTTTAATAGGAGACTACAAAAACACCAATGGCAAGTAAAGTCATCTCTATACACCTGTACTCTCCTTCAGAATAAAATGAAGACCATGCATTTAAAGAATTAACTTTTAGAGATAACATAATCCTACCCAATCATTCTCTGGAGAAGACAGCTAGCATATTTTGCTAGAACGTTTAGATGATATTGATGAATATTTAACAGTTAAGCAGATGGTATCTATCCTAGAGAGTTCCAAAGCTCAGGGAGAATCTGAAGTACCACTTGCATACTGAGATCAAGACAGGTCCACAGGAAAAAATATGGAGGCAATCCATATGAAAAGGAGGTGGTTGAGAGAAATGCCAACAGGCTACAGTCTAGGGTAAGAGGAGCAAAATTATGAATTGCTGGCTCAGGAGCCTGGGAAGCAAAAGCAGTAACAATTGTAGAGGGGCAAAGTATTGAAAGATGGGAAATATATTTAGAGGAGAGGGGGTTGCCTCAAGAAGAGATGTCTACTAAGGTGAAAATCACATAAAGTACTCTAGAGTACATTCTTTCTCCTCTATGTCAGGACACTGGGAAGTTGCTGACAGTATAGAAAATACCCAGTCTCAGATCTAGAGTAGCAGATCAGAGGGAAATCAGAGGTCCAACAAAAACAGAAAAATCATATCTTCCCTAGCACCTTTCTACCAGCAATGGAATCCCTCCATGGCTCTCCACCACACCACTGCCTCAGCAAATACAAAAACTATCAGTACCTGTGAAATCTGCAAAGGACAATTGATCAAATCAAATCTAATAAAATTACATCACCACCTA
>PVHY01011035.1:12068-49618 GCA_004024945.1 Uropsilus gracilis | reverse complement strand
TGCATGGGGGAGGGGAGGGGCAGACAGGGGGCAGCCCTGTTCATAGCCCAAATCTGAGTGAGTATAGGTCCTCTGAGGCTACACGGGAGTGGGGGCTGGAATCCCAGTCACTGCCAAGACAACATAAGACCCTCAGACAATCCTTGCTGGCGGGGGTCCATTTCCTGTTTTGTCACGTTTATGCGGATGACTGCCTTGGCTGTGCCATGGAGTGAAAGATGAAATTATATGTGGGAGAAAAATGGTAAAGTGCAAATCCCTATTGTTCTGTGGGTTTCTTTCCATTTGCTACTGTTTCATCAGTAAAACAACAGATGCTAAATTACCCAATCTTTCAGCCCCCGACTCTTACTCTTACGCAATGTGAATTTAATATCAGCAAAAAATTTACTATATGTATCCATGACTAAGACCTTTAGTTACCAGGAACTTCCCAGTGATAAAATAAATATCATCTAAAAACCACAACAAATGGCACCAACTGCTAATAGTTCTCAACACTGGAGGATGAGCCCAGGGGGGCTTGCGACTCACCTTTTGGAGTTCTCTGCAATTCAATTTTTTCATCATCTAAGACCAGGAACAGTGAGCGGGGTTTCACATTGCATGCCTCTGGGTATTAGTTCTCTGTGAAAGTCGCTGGCATTTCCTTTCCTTTCAAAGGAAATAGGTGTTGATATCTTTCCCCATCACCCAGAGCAAATAATGCAATTTCATGTACTTTAAAGACTTATTGGACCTTGAAGCTACAACATCCACACCTTCTATGGTTTTTATTAACACTGGAAAATAAATTTCTGGGGCTTTTTTTTTTTTTTTTGAGACTAGGTCTCACTATGTTGCCTGGGTAGTCCCCATTCTGTGAACCCAAGTGATCCCCAGCCTCAACCTTCTAGGTAGCTGGGATTACAGGCGCCTGCCACCACGCCCTGCTGCTTTTTCAAGACCAGGTCTTGCTATGTTGCCCAAGGTAGTCTCGAACCTGCAAACTCAAGTGATCCCAGGCCTCTTGCCTTCCAGCGCTTGGATTATAGGTGTGCGCCATCACGCCCGGCTTCTGGGGCTTTCTTATCTACACCAGATGCCTATGTATCTACAATACAAAAATGGCATGGACACATATATTTGGCGTGTTGCTTCTATTTGTTTATGCGGGAATTTGATTACTTCTTCTTAGGCTAAAAAGGCACACATTTTAAAACTGGATGCTCCAACCACATTGTAGGTGAAAACCAGAATCCAACCTTAAACAGAAACAGTGCAAAGGACTTCTCCTTTAGCACCTCCTTCTCACCTGGCACTCCCAAGGTCTTGTGTTCATTTGCACAGCAGGCTGCTCTGTCTCTCTGTGGGTGGTGGATAAAGGTCTTCATTTCTGACACTGTATGATTTCCCTCCTGAAACAACTGGTAGGAGATGCGATTTGTTGAAGTCCAGCGCTGGGTGACTCAGCGCCACCTACTGACAGATTCCGGGATGGAAGGCATTGATCCATCTTCCTTTCAGTTTCTGCACACGGGTCTGGAGCAGAGGCTTTCCTTGAAACCCATCATTTCTAAGACAGCACAAGTCATAGAGTGACCGAGATGCATTAAGCTGTTGATAGGTGTAGAGGGGCGAAATTTGCACAGCAGGGGGCTGAAAGCACCCTAGAGCTGAGTTATTCCCAGCAGAGGGGGATCTAGAAAAAGGAAGCACGTTGAAGTGAAAGATGGGGGCCCCCGTGAATAACTGCAAGCACCACACTCTACCTGGAGTTCAGGAGTGTGAGGAGGAAAAAGGAAAGATGCTGCTGGAAAGTTCAGGAGTCTGGAGATGAAGAATCTGTGTTGTCAGCCAGTTTATAGAGAGCCGTGTGATATGGCCAAGGACTCAGAGCTGACCCCACCTCTGATATTTCTCTTAGTTGAAGGGAGGTGGCACTTTAGAGTCTTTCTGACCTTCAGCTTCTACAGGTGCTGGGGGAACACTCACCTTGATCTTGAAGGTAGGGGTCAGGTGACAGATAATCATATCTGCTACAGAGGATCTATGAGAATCTTTAGCTATTGAAGTTACATGATATGCCAGTGTTACTGAAACTATTGGGTAATTTTAAGGAGTAAATGAGACCACAAGGAAGGAAATAACTGGTACAGAGTTGGTTCTAAAACAGGATTATTGTTACTATTGCATTAAAACTACATAAAAGTATGTAATACTTTAATTTTAATAATTTAATTTTAATTTAGTATTTAAATTAAAAATATTTTAATTTTAACAAACATCATCCTAGTATACAAAAAAGGTACAATAGTTGAATCTATGACATGCCAGACACTCAATTATGGTCTCATTTAAACCTTACAACCCAGCCAAAGATGGTTCTTACTTCATTCTGTGGATATGAGAACTGAGTCTTGGAGAGGTTGTTGTGCTCTGCAGAGAACTGATGGGGTGCCAGGGTATCTTCTGTCCAGCATCCCATCTTTCCACTCCACCACTGGTCCAACTGGGTCAGATGGCTTTGTGCATCGAGCTGGCTGGCAACATGAACAAAATGGCACAGATATGGTATTCATAGCAACTGGACAGTGTGAGTAAAGACCAAGACAGTGAACAGCCTTCTCTCCTTTCCTTTTTAAAGAATACTTGCATCCCATTAATGTCAAGTATGAAAGCAGTGTATGCAATTTTTAAACCTTTTATTGAAGCATAATAGACACACAAAAATGTGTGCCAAAAAGATACTATTCAACTATTTTTACATAATGAATATACCCATGGAAACAGCACTGAGATCAAGAACTAAAGCCACAGGTCTCCCAGAAGTTCCCTTCATGCCCGCCCCCCCCCCCCGTCCAGACACTGATGTCTACCTTCATCAAACAGAGGTGATCTGTGTTTGAAACTTATTTAAATGGACTCATAAAGCCAGGCACGGTGGCTCGTGCCTGTAAGCTTCAGCCTATGAAGCGGCCGGGGCTAGTGATCACGGTTCGAGTACCACCTGGGTCCCGTAGCAAGACCTAGTTCCAAAAAAATAGCTGGGTGTGGTGGCATGCACCTGTAATCCCAGCTACCTGGGAAGCTGAGGCTGGGTATTGCTTGAGTCTGTGGTACCCCGGGCAACGAGAGCCTGCCGTTCCACAGGCAAAGATAGTCTCAAAAAATAAATACATAAAAATAAATGGACTCATAAAGCCTATATGTTCTTTTGTGTCTGACTTCTGCTCAGTACATTTTTGAAGTTCAGTCCTAGAGTTGTGTGTAATTGTGATTACTTTCTTCTTTATTGCTATGTAATATTCTTTTGTGTGAATCCTCTACCTTACTTACCCATTCTACTATTGAGAGGTATTTTGGGTGGTTTCCTATTGGGCTATTATAAATTGTGAGCTGTGAATATTCTAGCATGTCTTTTTATGTACCCATGTACAGATTTCTGTTGGGTTTACAAGTTGGAATTTCTAGGCTAGAGGATTACAAGAATTTTTAAGCTGTCTGCATCTCCAAGAGTTCTGAACACATTTTCTCTTTGCTAGCAGAAATTTCCAGAACCATTTTGCAGTGTTCTTCCTTGGGTGAGATCACTGGGCGAGAAATCAGTCAAAATTCATTTCTCTGCTTTTTAGTTCTGGGCAATTTCAGAGAACACTAGACTTCAAAGAATGGGACCAATTCTTCCAGAAAGATGACTGAGAAACAGATTGGATTTGCTTAAACCACCTTTCACATATCTGTAAAGAGTCAGTTTTCTTCTGAAATCCACTGTCTGATGTTAGCTGAGTATCCCAGCATTCTTTTCACTAGTGTTTGCTGGTGTCTCTTTCTTACTTTTAGTCTATGTATATTATTATTCTAAAGTGGGTTTCTCATACACAGTGTAGATTGGCTCTTGGTTTTTTTTAAATCCTGTCTGGCACAATCATGGGCACTTTTAAGACCATTCTCAGTTAAAATGGTTATCCACAGTCTTCTTACATCTACTATTTCATTATTTATTTGATCCTTTTATTTACTCCCCCACCCCCATCCCCCATGCCTCTCCTTTTTCTCTTCCTTTTGAGTTATTTGAATCTTTTAAGTATTCTGTTTTAATTTATCTATTGGCTTTTTGATTCTATCTCTGCATTAGTTTTTAGTAGTTGCTTCAAGAATTACAATAGAGGCATCAACCTTTCCACAGTCTAAGTCTGGACTAACACCAAGAATGAGGTTTATTGTTTTCTCAGCTTTTCCCACAAAGATGTTGATTTGTCAATGGTTTCTCAAGCCCTCCCAGTGTGCTGGGTTGTATGCCAAGTGCCAGGTATATAATAGATAACAGGATATCCTGTTATAATGGATAACAGACACTTCTTGACAACCTAGCAGGGGAGAACAACAATGAATAAGCAAGCATATAGGGATGAGAGTCAAGTGGGGGAATATCCAGACAGTGGTGGACATAAAGGAGAGCCTTGCAGGAGGATTGAAGGAACAGCATGATTTGAGTGAAGAGATGGGACATAGCGTTCTGAGCAAAATGGCACACTCTCAGCCACTTAGAGTGGGTGAAAGGGGGCATGTCCTAGAAATTGAATAGAGGTGTGAATGAACAGTACAGCTGGAGAAAGGACTGAGGCAATGAATGGGGCAGCCCTGGGGATCTCTGTTGGTCACGTTAGGTTTTTAACTAGTCCCCCGGGGTTATTGAGAAGCAAAACATACTCATGCATTTGATATGATTGGAGTTGGATTCCATTTTATAGCTCAGGAAATTAAGGACCAGAGAGGAACCAGCGGCACAGTTTTCACAGATGAGATTGGAAGGTCCACAGAAGGGGTTTATGTAACCATGGAGGGCACGCACAACATTAAAGGGACTTGCCACCAACTGTCCAAACCCCTGGTTGGTCAGTGCTGTGTCTTCTACTCCTCCCCCATTGCAGGATATCCCAGTGTGAGCTTCGAGAACACTGAGAGCCTGGTTTGGTCCTCTTAACTTTTTCCTTCTTTTTTGTCTTTGGTAAGCAGGGAGGAGTAAAGACGGTGAGTGCACACATGTGTGAATGCATGTGCTTGCATGTCCCCAGCACTGGTACCACTTCTGATTTTCACCTCAATTTGTCCAGCACCATGATCCACCAGTTTACAGCTCCCGGGGAGTTCACTGTGTATGCTGAGTGCACAACCAGTGAGTGGCACGTGATGGCCCAGAAGCAAGTGACAATGGAAGACAAGATGGAGAGGCTCAGTGTGATGGGGTGCTCCGGCCTGTCTACATCAGGAGCCCGTCCTCTCTGCCAGATTGTCTTCGGAGACCCTTTGTGGATTCAGATGGAGCTTGGTGGAGGTGAGTCTTGGTGGAGGTAAAATGGTTGTGATCAAGGTAACCTTGATTTCCCGGAAACCTACCAATCCAGGCTTCAATAAATACTAACAGCATTGACTTATGGAGTTAGTTTTATAGCTGTTTATTTAGCACCTAGTCTGTGCCAGGAACTGAATGTTTTACGGGTCTACTCAGTAGGTACTATTACCTGCATTTTATAGATGAAGAGGTGTTTGGAAATTTGCTCAAAGTCACAGGCTAGTAAGCTAGTGACCATGCCCAGCTTTTCAGAGACCCTTCATTCCATGCCCAGAGTCCCATTACAAGAAGTGAGCTTCCAAGCTACTCCCTGTTGGGGGAGGGGGGGTGAGTAGAACTGACAGTGTCCACCAGGGAGGCCTGAGCCCATCTCAGTGTCTCCCACAATGACCAGTTTGGCACAACTATGCCAAATTACCAGGGTTGGTATTTAGCTGTACACCTTGCTGACATCATGTGGCTGCTATGGCTGGTGTCTGTTCTGACTGGTCATCATGTCCATTTTATTGGTCAAGATGTCCACTCTGATTGGTTACATTTCCCATTGGTCATAATGTCCATTATGACTGGTCACAGAGCACATTCTGATGGTCACAACATCCATTCTGAGTGGTCACAATGTCCATTCTGGTTTACCAAAGCATCTACTTTATTTGATTGGTGCCCGCTGTGTTTTAACCCATCCTCTCAGTAGAGATAGGTGTGCAGTGAGACACATCCTCACTCCAGGCAGCATCTTTGCCTATGGCACAGCTTCAGTTTGAGACCTGGGTAGAGGCCTGTGGCTGGAACATGTGCAACTTGCAGAGGTGAGGGCTGGCCCAGGCTGATCTCCCACACCATGAAGTCTCACTCCTAGCAGTGACTTGATGGAGTTAGGAAAGGCTTTAACCACCAGCCTTAGGGTTTCTGTCTGCTCTTGTGTGCTTGTTGGCAGCTGCAGTATGCACCTGGGGAAAGTTAAAATAATTCTTCATTTATACAAATACAATCATATGTGTGCTCCATGTGCAAATATAATTGGGGGCCTGTCCTTTGCCAAGTAAGGGGAGGAAGCAGCAAATGTGAAAGTCAGGGCTGTTGCTCTCAGGGGAGTAACATCATCAACAGCATCATCATCATCATCATCATCATCATCATCATCATCATCATCATCACCTAAAAAGAAATAGAGTAGCCTGATTTCCATTGGAAGCTTGGTGGTTTAAATCAGATTTTGAATCAATCGAAGTGCTTAGCATCCAATTTAGACAGTCAGCCCCAAATGGAAGGGAACCCACCTTAATGTAAGCAGGCTGAGTTCTCCCGCTGGGCAGGATTTCAGGCAGCAGGAAGGAAGTGGCTATTTAAAACAAGAAAGCAGCTAATTCTCATGTAGGGTAATGAGATAACCTTAAGACATGAGTCTGTGTCAGCCTTCCTTCCCTGGAAAGAACACCAATCTGCAAAATGTCCTAATATTGTTAATATAGATGTTTCAGTGTATATGTAGCACATGCATCATACAAATAAGCTGGAATATGTAGCTTAACAGAGAGATCCACTCCAAGATCATTCATGAACCCATTGCTATTAATATCTGGGGGGTGGAGTATATCTTGACCTACATCTCTGTGTAAGTCCATATAAAGACTGGGACTTCAGAGCCTGAGTTTGAGCTCTCAGCATAATCAACAGGTGAATTGTTTTTGACACTCTTAAATGTGCCCTTCCATATCTAGGATCAGGGGTGGTGACTTATACTGCATTGCTGAGGAACACAACCCTGACTGAGTCTACCACACAGGGAGGCCGACTCCTCTACAACCTGACCTTGGACAGAGCAGCCCAGGAGTGAATGGGCCCAGGGATGTATCGCCTGGAGATCTGAGCCTCCAGAAACACCAGCCTTGATCTCCAGAAACCCACCTCAATCTCCAAGAACATCACAGTCCACCTTGTGGAGCCTCTGTCAGAGCTGTGGGCCTCCTGGGCTTCTGACCAGTTGGAGCTGGGGCAGGACTACTGGTCGATGTCTCGGTGACTCAAGGCATCCCAGAGGGGCCGACTTTTGAGGTGGTGGGATTCAACACAACCTTCTCCCATGAGGAAGAGAGTCTCGGGGTTCCATTTGGGATTTACCACTTGGCAGTTCCTCTTGAAGGTACTCCGGGTTGGGGGCTCCTCTTCCAAACCTCCCTCCTCTTCTCTTCTGGACTTGATGTCCAGGATCCTTCCAACAGTGTCTCAGGGTGTGTTGGACACAAATGGTTCACAGCACCCAGCCTGGATTCCTGGATTACAGAGTAAAAGAGAGACAAATATGACCTGTCCTCCGAGAGAGAAAGTGGTTTAAAGTTTAAGCACTAGCACATTCTCTGTGGTGAGGGCTTTACTTTGCCCAGCAGGTTCTTTAGCAGTGAGACGAACCCTCTAACTCATAACAACCAAAAGTGTCTCCAGACATTGCCAGCTGTGCATGGGGAGCAAAATTACCCCCCAACTGAGACACTGCAGGCAGCAAGATATTATCTGCTCATCCTTGGAACTTTGGCTCTAGCCCTACCTCCTCCCATAGGCCATCCCCTGAGGTTGGATTGACCACACACACACACACACACACACACACACACACACACTACCTGATGATGATTCCTATATGGGCTGATTCCCACATGGACCCACATGTCTCTTAGACTACCAGGGTCCTGAGAACAGGGCTATGATCTCTGTGTTCCCAGATCATTGCCCCATGCACATTATTCATTACTTCACTTCCGGGAGGAGTGAAGATCTCGGCACTGCCAGCAGAGGACTGGAGAAACACAGGCTGAGAGCAGTGTCTCTGTACTGGCTGAGCCAAGGATTACAATGTCCACAACTCTCCACCCTCTGCAGGCACCTTTCTGACCACTGTTGTGGTGAGGAATGCCATCTCCAACCTGAGCTTGGAAATTGGGAGCATCACTGTGACAGGTATATATATTTTATAATATATATACCCCCTACCTGTATATATATGTATATATATATACATTTTATAATATATTTTATATTTTTTATTATTACTTAATTTTTTTATATTTTGTGGGTGCACTTAGTTTTTACATTGTAATCTACCCCGGGGTTCTCCCACCACCTTATCACTCATGAACCATTGTCTTCATCATTTGTGCCACTTTCACCTCTGATTCCCCTTTCCTCCTCTCATGCTCTATGCTTCAATTCTGCTGAAATTTAGTGTTAAATTATTCTTGTCTGTTTGTTTTCCCTCTATCCCTCATATAAGTGAGATCATCCAATATTTCTCTTTCTGGCTTATTTCTGCCAGCATGATTCCTTCTAGCTCCATCCATGTTGCGAATGACATGTTTTGTCTTTTTTTAATTGATGAGTAATATTCCATTGTGTACATATACTAAAACTTTCTGAACCATTCGTCTCTTTTAGGGCATTTGGGTTGTTTCCTTATCCTGGCTATTGTAAATTACACTGCAATAAATATCTGGGTACAGGTGTCTTTATGAATTAGAATTTTTGTAACCTTTGGGTAGATTCCTAGTAGTGGGATTGCTGGATCAAATGGGAGTTCCATTTTCAGTAGTTTACAAGTCCTCCACACAGCTTCCCATAGTGACTGGATCAGTTTTCATTCCCACCAGGAATGTAAAAGTGTCTAAAGGGGTATATAACTTGTGGCCAGAAATCTATGGTGTGGTGCTTGCTTGGAATCCAGTGAGAACCTTTTGAAATGGAACACTGAAAATGCATCTTGTTCTAAGAATTCTCTGGTTACTCTAAGGAACAAATGATGCCTGTGGTCAGATGTTCAACCATGGGTACAGAATTCCAAAACATCCGAGCTAGTATTAGATGATGCTTCAGGCTGCAACCTAAGTGGCTTTAAGTTCAAGTCTTTACTAGCTCACATACTCAGAAGTTAGGAGGTAAGAAGTTCCAGGGTTGTCACCATTTAGGGTCAGGCACAGTCTTTTCTGCTCTGCAGGCCTCAGAGCTTTTTCTGGGTCTTACTCTTACAGCAGTTCCAGACATCACATCAACCCAGTACAATCCAGTAGCAGAGGAAAGCTCCCATGCACTTTTTTAGAAAATAGGTCTCACTGTGTTTGTTGCCTGGCGTAGTCCCGAATCCACAGACTCAGGTGATCCCTAGCCTCAGCCTTGCAGGTAGCTGGGATTACAGGTGAATGTTACCACACCCACGTATTTTTTAGAGACTTAAGTTTCACTATGTTGCCCAGGGTAGTCGCAAACCCACAGATTCAAGCGATCCCTGGCCTCGGCCTCCCAGCACTGGGATTACAGGTGCGCGCCACCACACCTGGCCCTACCTTTTTTTTTAAATGAAAAATATTGTTCACATCAATCCCTTGTGAAGAGATTGACTACCCCCACTGCTACCCCAACCCTGATGGCAGGATCCTGGGATCAGTAGTAGGGAATGGCAGGAAACCAGGTAGCTGGAATTTTCAGTTTAGTGGGAGATAGTAGATTCTGGCAGCTGAGAAGGAAGGTGAGAAATGACTGTGAGGTAGGCAGCCAACAGTAGTTGTCACAGAATTTCAATTCAGCATTGAATTGCATTGGCCAGTATTCTTTGAATAGCAAGGGAATGAAAAGCAGCTCAGACTGGCTCAAGTTGAGAGGAAACTGTGTCAGCACAAAAAAGGAAAAGTCCAAGGCTTAGGCACAGCTGGATCCTGCCACCCCATGTCTTCAGAAATCTGTCTTTCTCCAAGGCTTTGTTCTATGTTGACTTCATTCTGATGCCCTCTTCCCAAGTAACAGCAAGATGGTACCAGGCTTTGATTCTTAGCCTCAGAGAAGCAGCTCTCTTTGTGATATTTCTAACAGAAATTCTGAAGTTCTCTCTGTGTTTCCAGCTTAGTTCGTATGTCCCCTTGGGCCTGCTGGTGAGACCCTGTACTCAGTGATGACACCCTGGAGCATGATGTGGGGTCAGCCTCACCCAGGCCAAGGACTGGAAGTGAGGTGGCTTGGTTCCCCAGGGAAAATATCACCCAAAGGAGGGGACATGGGTTCTTAGACAGAAGGAAAAGTCAGATGTTCATTCTCTTTTCCATGTATAGAATTTGTAGTCTAGAGAGGTTAATTCACTTTGCAAATGCCACTCAGCTAACTCTCAGCAGAATCAAAAGTAGCAACTATTTCTCTTTATCTCTTCACTCAGGATTATCAGACCATCTCCAGGTTGAGCTCTTTATCTGATGTCTTAGTTATGCTTTGTGAATTTTTATAGCTCTTTGACATGTTAGTTGCGAGAAGGAGAATTTACTGGGGGAGAAGTTTTTTAAGATCAGTCGTTGCCAGATCTTAAAATACCCAAGTCACTGGGGTCTATTGAATCACTTGCTATTTTAACGTCTATACAGAGATTTGACATTAATCATATTCATATTTCAGTATCTTCAGAGCATGTCCATTGAGAGAACCTTCTTTTTTTACACATGACACACTGACCTTTTTTACAGCTGTTCAGATGACAAAGCAATCATATATTCAGAAGAGTATGCAGTCTTCTGGTGCCTTAAACATTAGGGATTGCCTTTAGCTTTTTCATAGATGAGGAATCAGAAGACTCAGAAATCAGAAGACTCAGAAAGAATAACTAACCTTCCCAGGCTCACACAGCCAGTATGGAGTCAATAAAAGGCACTGGAAACATACACCATGATGAGCTCAGGCCAGCTCCTATCAGCATGTTAGTGGTGATTGTACCTGCCTCTTCCCCCTCAGCTTATAGGTCAGTGTGGGAACTGGCCTAGTGGTGAACACGATGATTCTGCTTTTGATCCATTTCCCTGGCTCTCTGATGTCTGCTAAGTTCCCCTAACCCATTTCCAAATACAGGAGGGTCCCCTTATCTGAGTCTGTCCTTTGGCAACCTCATAAACAACAGCCAAAGTTTAACACCCATTTCCACTGTGTTCACAGCTCCTTCTGGTCTCCAAGAACCACACAGAACAAATGCTAAGGGAAAAAATGTGAGTATTTTTTTTTAAAAAACAGCCTCACAAAGAAAGATATCCAAGTACTCTGTTTTATTTTAGACATTTAGTTTGTGGTGTTAAGAGCTAGAACATTAGGAATCAGCAAGTGTTCATCCATTTGAAAAACCAGAGGGTTGGAATTAAAGCATATTCTCTAATCACAGTAGAATTATGCTTCTAATCATTAATAGTATTTCTGGGATATGTAGCTATCTTTTAGACATCTCGCAAATTAAATAGCACACTTCTAAAAAAAAGTTAATGAGCAAAAAAAAAAAATCACAAGGCAAATTTTATTTTATTTTGAGACAAGGTCTCACTATTTTTGCCCATAGAACCAGGTTCACGTTGCCTGGGGTACCATGGACTCAAGCAATCCCCAGCCTCAGCTTCCCAGGTAGCTGGGATTACAGGCACGCGCTACCATGCCCAGCTATTTTTTGTGACTAGGTCTTGCTGTATTGCCCCAGGCAGGACTCAAACTGTAATCCACAGACCCCATCACAACTCCATAAGCTGTCACTTACAGGCACATGCCACCGTGCCCAGCCACAAGGCAAATTTTAAAATGATGACTTTTCCAGGGACGTTGTGTAGCAGCATTGAGAATGGTTCGGCATTTGACATACCGTCGTAGGCTCTCCTACAACACAGCCTCTACGGGCACGGTGGCTCGTGCTTGTAACAACACAGCCTCTAACAAAACTAGGCTGTCCCAGACCCCTGGCAATAAACTTGTTTACCTTTATACCAAGAAGGTTATGGCATCAAAATCTGCATGTGGTATGTGCCCAGGCTGAACTTAGAGGAGTGCGTGCTGTGAGAGCTAAGGTTCTTATGAGGCTGTCCAAAACAAAAGAATGTATCAGCCAGACCTACGATGGCTCCATGTGTGCTAAATGTTTCTGGGACAGGATCAAGTGGGCTTTTCTTATCAAAGAGCAGAAAATTGTTGTGAAGGTGTTGGAGGCACAAGTGCAGAGTCAGAAAGTTAAATAAAAGATGAAGCTATTAAGTAATAAAGTAGGTGAGGAGCAGGAAAGTGGTGGATAAATACCTCCTCTCTCCTCTAAGTCTCTAATCCCCACCCTCCAATCTGTCTCCTACCAGAGGGTGTGGAAATTTGGGTGAAAGTCTGTAAGTATCAGTCTCCTGGTGTACAGAGCCATGAAGAGTAGGTGGAGACGGGGCTGCAAATGGGGCAAATAGAGTGTGCCACCCATGTGTGCAAGGGCAGACACAATGAAGCAGGGAGAGACCAGAGCTATGGTGTAGTCAAAACAGAAAGGACCCAGGCCTGCACTGGACACACAGTTGGAGCAGCCCAAAGGCTCAAGGGAAGGAGAATGACATAAAAGAAGGTCCAAGAGGTGTTGCCTCTTTTAGCCCCTTCCTGGAGCAAACCACATGGTTCCCCTGAGCTTGCTGGCTGGTCTGTGATCTGGGTGTTCTTACCTGGTCCTCATGTGTGCAGTGAGCACTGACTAAGCCGAGAACAATGAAGCCTTCGTGAACCATGGTGTGCAGCCTATAAAAGCCCAGTTTGTGTGTATAATTATTGGACTTAGAGGGAATCATGGCACTGTTGTTCTGATCCCCTCATTTGCAGAGGAGGAAACCAAGGCTCAGAGAGCAAGGTGACGGCTCTGAAGTGGCTGGGACAGGATTTCAGGCCACAGGGTCTCCCACACTTGGTATGTCATTATCCTGTGCAGGGAATGAAATGGGAATTTGGCCCAGACCCCATCACCCGCCTTTATGATCTAGGCTGGTTATGGGGGGTGGTAGGGACAGGGCTTGCTTTTATTCCATCTTTGACTTGTGAAAAGCCCCTTCACAGCCTCTCAAAGGACTTGAGAAGAACAGAGCAAACAGCCAGGCAGGTGGCCACCATGGCCAATGAGCTTCCTTCACTGTCTTGCTTGCAGCTGTGAGAAGAACTGCAGGCCAGTGAACACTAGTGACAATGTGGTACTCAGGGTCACTACGGAGGATGGCTCCCCAGCAGCTGTGTTCAACTGGTATTGCGATGTCATTCCACTGGAGAAGGTGAGGATACTGGCCACCACCCAAACTGGAATCGTCAGCTCCCTTAATTGATCAGACTCATGTCAACATCCAGTACTGAGCTGGGTGGAGCACATGGGGGTTGGGGGGAGGCTCCATAGGGCAAGTCCAGGGTGCCAGTCAGGAGAGAGACAGGAGGCTGCAGATGCTGTTGGTGCTCCCAATTGCATCCTTTTTGCCAGGCCACTGCACTCATGCCCACCTACTGTGGAAGGGCTGTGGGCTAGTAGCTGATGGGTGTCAGGTTGACCTGGAGGCCCCGGGAACCACTACCTTGCCAACTCTGCCCTCCACTCTACTCCATACACCCATGCCACACCTTACCTATTCTCCTGAGGGTCTCCCTCAATACATGGCTGGCCCAGAGTCTGCTTATAGGAAACACCCAGACAGATGTCCTAACACACTGGAGAATGGTCTTTTGGGCTGAGCTGGGGAAGCAGGTGGTGCCTGCAGTTTGTCTATCAGCCACACAGCAGAAAGGCCTCCCGCGGGTTGGAAGTCACAGCTGAGTCCCAGGTTGGCGGCAGCCTCTGGGACTCGGGGCCTGCCCTTTTCCAAGATGAGCCCCTCCTGGTGGCCTGTAGGCTCCCGGGACTCCGGCCCAGGTCCTTGATGCTCCTTCAGAGGCACACATCCTCAGTGCTGCTGAACAGCTCCCTCCTGCAGGCCTGGGGCAAGACCGCCGGGATCTGGGTCACAGGTACAAAGTCTCCCTTTGGGCTCCCACCTGCCTCAGAAGAATAACCAAGATGGATCCAGAAGCCAGAATCATGGGTGTAAGGTGGGCTCTGATGTTCATCCCGCCACTTTCCAGCTAGATGGCTGGAGGCAAGAGATTGAATCTCTCTGGGTCTGTTTTCTCACATGTAAACTGGATATAATGAAACCTCCCTCTCCAAAGTACATCATTCAGGTGCCTGAGACCACAGCATGGTGCAAGCAGGGTAACCTGGTGTCATGCCAGCTGCCCGTCCCATGTCAAACCAGCACAATGTGGCAGGAAATATAGACTCTCAAAGACCTAAAAATGGGATGATTTGTCTTTTTGAGATGGTTTCTTTGATTCAGAGTTTCTTAGAGTAGCCTGTAAACTATCCAGATAAATTTATCCCACCCAATGGGGTGAATTGCACTGCCTCAAACCTGTATCCAGTCTAGGTCAAGATAGCTTTAGTTGTTAAAAATTCTCTTCCACATTCTCATTTGAAAAGCCAGATGGTTATACCAGGTAGTGTGCAGGTCTCATCTAGATGCTCATCCATCTCATGAGAGATCTCATCCAGACGCTGGAAGGATCACAGCTGGGAGCACAGCCTGTTTCCAGATGTTGTCTGGGGCCTTTCCTAGCTCGGTGATCTTGAGCAAGTCATTGTCTCCCTCCTCCCCAATTTCAGTAAAGAAGCTGCTCTTCTTAGTCCCATTGTATAGATGAGTAACTGACTCTCACAAAGGTCAAGTCTAAGGTCATATGGTTAGAAAATGACAGAGTGGGATTCCATTTCAATCTCTAATTCTGTTTCTCTCTTTCCAATTTTTCTTCTCTATTCAGTTTGTTTTTATTTGTTTGTTTGTTTGTTTGTTTTGGAGTAGACTTTCTCATTTCAATTTCTCCCAATTTTTTTTTTTTAAGTGAGGTCCTGGGGCACTTTGCATCAGAGGAAACTGTTAGAGATACAGATTTCTGTGCAATGCCCAGACTCTCCAGAGGAGGCTGAGGCTCTGGGTCTGGAGAGGGATTGGGGAGACACATGGCTAACAACTGGGGTGATCCTGAGGCATGAAGTTACTGTCACTCCCACACAGTCCCCTAACTATTCTCTGTCTTCACTCCCCAGCAGTGACCGAGCATGCCTATGGGGAGGGAACCTATGTAGTCAGCTCTCTGCCTCCCCCCGGGGTGCCCACCTGCACATCTTCCCCAAGGTGGAACATCTCCATCTTCTGCAACATCTTCTGCAACATCTCCGCCTCCCAGGGTCCCCTAGAGCACTGCTTCTGTCTGGAATCAGGTACCACCCTGGACTCTGCTCTCCCTTCAGCTCCAGGGCTCATCCTCTCCAAGAACAGGGTCTTGTCGCTCTAGGGGCCACAGAGAACATGTGACAGGTATGCAGGATAAAGACACCCCCCCCTTTCAAACCTCAGCCACCACCCCAGGTACACTGGTCTAGATACACTTCTCAGAGAGATGAGAAGCAACCTGCCTCAGTATCTTCTCTACCATGGCAAAGGCCAAATGACCTGTGTCCTGGCATGAGGGCCATGGAGAAGACTGAATGCCTGAGGAGGCCCACAGGCATGGCCACATGGGCCACAGTCAGGGTCCCACCCCCAGCCCATCTCCGAGGAACCCTGAGCCCTCAGAAGCCCCAGCTATTCAGAACAGAGACAACTGTGGTTCACAGACTCAGGGACGCTCTTGCTGATCACCCAGTGGGAGGCAGCCAGAGGTGTCACAGAACACGCTGAGCTAGCTGAATGATGATATTTCTGGTGGAGGTTTCAGGGGATGAAGCCCCAGGCTCCAATCTGACAGGGCAGCACTTTGCTGTTGCCATCATCCAGTGACTCACAGACAGGATGGCAGCAGGGCATCGGTAGGAGGGAAAGGGCTCATTTGACTCCTCATCTTCTCCCAACAGGCTTTGGCATTTTGTGCCCCTCACATGAGCTCTGAGAATGTTCAAGTCAGATGGGAATGTTCCTCCAAACCCAGCAATGAGAAGTTTGGCTGGGGCACTCCCTAATATCTAGTGCCAGACATAATAACATAAATGACAAGGGAAAAGTGGATGCAAGCTAACCTGAGACCCAAGGGAGGCATGCAGGGCTGATCCACAGGCTTTGACTGGGTCTGAGCTTGGAAGTAAAATCTCAAGGAAGGGAAGTAACTCTCACTTCAAGCCTGCATTCCCCTGGATGGAGAGGCCAGGCTGGTGCTCCCACCTCAACCTATGGCTCCCCTGTCCGGTCCCCATCCATCCACTGCAAACAGCTGAGTAAAGAGGCAGAGGTATGTGGTCCCCTGAAAACAAGTCATCCACTGCCACCCCATGCTTCATGACTGTCAGTACACAGCTCCATGGCCAGTGAGCCCAATAAAGGGGGTTCCCTTGGGGGCACAAAGGACACTTCTGGGTTTGTTTTGACAACAGCTGTGTACTGAATGCCAGTTTCTGTTCTAAGTTCTAGGTCCACACCAGTGCTCCCTCACCATCAGGGTGAACGCAGGGCTGGGTATACAAAGTAGGGTGGTGACAGGGCAAACCACACAACCTGGCTGTGCTACCTTGGTAGGTGTCATTACACATGCCCACAAGACCACCAAAAGTGAAAAGTGACCTTCTCTATAGTTAGTGGTGGTGACAAGGACAGAGAGCAGGAGGTGCTGTTATGAGCAGATGGCAAGGCATTTGCAGGGAGAGTGACCTCTGATCTTAGACCTGCATTGAACCAATCTCCCATATCTCTGCCGCTCCCCTCTCCTCCTCCTCTTTTTGTTATTGATTTCACTGTCTTGAATTTGATAACAAACAAAAATGCCCATGGATGGGAGATTTTTGGTGACATCTTCATGGATTTTAGTCATATTATTCCAAAGTCATAGTAGCGTGTGATTGCCAAGAACAATGGCTCAGTCTATACAGCTGTCTCCACGCTGAAAACATGGCGTCCCAAAGTGTCTGACATGCCTTTGGGAACCTGAGGCTCTGTGTCTCTCCCTGGGTGAGGTACTGCTGCCTTAATTGTTCATTTTCCATTTCTAGGTTCCTGTCTATACTGTGGCCCTGAACCCAGTCTCCCATCAGTTTTTCTGCTGCTGGGGAAAGAAGGCGGTAACTTTGTGCTGACAATGGTCATTTCGGTCTCTAATCTAGTGGGTGGCACACGGCAGACCTGTGCAGCGGTGAAGGTAGGGGCGGCCACTGTTTACTGAGAAAACCTGACCTGCCTGACCCTCACCAGGAGGGGCTCTGGCAAGCAGAGAGAGGCAAGGGTGTGACCAGATGAGTTGATTCATTCATTCCATCAGCAAATATTAGAGAGCTACTGTGTGGCAGGCCCTGGGGCTCCACCCCTGGTCTCCCCTCTGTGGTTATTCATCAGAATAGGGGTAGGGTCATAAGGGGTGGGGGCTGCTGTGGGGGCTGGACCAGAAGGACTCAGGGCTAGACCAGCACCTTCTGAGCCCATAGGAAGAAGGACCAAGAGCAGCCAAGAGGCAGAGGCTGGATAAAATCCCAGTAAATGTAAGGATCAGGAGCCAGGTGGAATGGGAAGAACTGGGATGTGTAACCAAGAAGGCAGAGTGGGGTAAAGCTTGCTTGGGGTAAGGGGTCCTCAAAGCCCCAGGAAATGCCTAGAGCCCCCACGTCATGCATGCTCTAGTTTTTCACATGAAGATGCAGGATTCTGAACAAGTCCCAGTGCTCACATCTTCCCTGCGCTGATCCCCTCAGGTGGGGCTTAGAGACGCCCATGCCGAGGACATGGCATTCCATGCCGTGTACAAGGAAGTCACTGCTGCTCTGCAAGACCAGCAGCGCCCCCAGCGGCTCTTCCAGCTGGTTAGATCCATATCCTCCGTGCTGGACCAGGAGCACCAGGGGCAGGGCCCTGGGCAGTTGCCAGGAATGAACGCCAGAAGGAAGGTGCTCCAGATGGGTTTCCTTATACCTCCCATTGGGTGCGCCCAGGTCTGCATGCAGGCATTCAGGGTGAAAGCAGGGCTCATGATTCTGTGGGTTAATTTAGGGTAATCAGAGCTCTTAACTCAATTTCCAAAGCAATTTTGCATGGGAAGTGACATAGCCACAGATTCCAAGGACTAGGATGTGCAGCATCTGTGGGAGGTTGCATTCTGGGCACAGGATAGCCACCTAGCACCCCAGGGGCAATCAGGGGTCTATGAACTTTGGAAAGTCCCAGCTGAACCCAACCTTGATCTGACTGCACATTTTTCTGAAACTACTTCAAGTGACTGGAATTACATTTGCTCTTCCCCCTTCCTCCCTCTGTACTAAGGTCAGAAAGCACATGTTGGTACCACTGTCTACAGTTGTGGCTGCCCTGGGGGACATGCAGAGGGTGCAGGGACTGGCCGAAGCACTGAGAGAGGTGACCCATCACAGTGAGGAGCTTACGCCCTTGGCCCAGGTCAGTCGTTCTTACCCGCTGAGTCAGGCCAGGCAGAAGGTCCCTTAAGTCATGGAGCCCCCAAGGCTTCTGCCATCTTGTTCCCAAGGCCCTACCTGGCTCCAAGGGAGAGAAGGTCACCCCACAGCCCCACCTGATAAAAATCTCGAAGCAGCAGCTGCCTAATTAATCACTCGATGATCCCGTATGTGTCCAGATGCTATTGTCTGTTGGCCATGTCCAATACTTCAGTGCCCACCAACCTGATGTCCACTTGCCAATTCCTGCCTTTAATTGCCTGGGACCTTCTCTGACCTCCCACTCCCACCCGGGCCCACTCTGCCTGCCCCCATGGCAGACTGGACCTGTCAAGGTACTGATGTAGCATAGAGTGACTATTGCAGCTGGAGAACAGATACCCCGACTCCCCTACTTAGTGGATAACTCCCAAGGAGGACTGAACCCCAGGAATAGGCTAATCACACCTTCTGGACTGGCCTCCTGACCTTCCTAGTTCATTTCCTAGTTGCTGCCAGTATTTCCAGGAATCATCTCCAGATGACCTGCTTCTTGGAAAACTCAAATTAAAACTCCAGGTTTCCAAGGCAGCCAAGGTCTAAAAAAGAAATCCCTGAGACAGTAAAAGGGGATCTACCCTGGCTCTGCTCTGCCATGCTGTCAGGAAGTTTCCCCCCTCAAACTACCTAGCCTGAGGCAAGTAAGGGTGATTTTTAATTCTGGGATCATAATGCTATATACACACCACACTTATATTTACACATTTGTTTGCTCACCCATCCATATTATACACAGGCATCTATACAAGTTCCTATTTTCATCCATTCCTTCATCCTTCCATTCATTTGTGAATGCATTAATTTAGTCATTCATCTAGCATAAGCCTCCTGCATGTCTGGTATATGCAACTTGAGAGTTCAGCAGCAAATTGCACAGACATGGCTATCCTCATGGTACTTTCAATGGGACATTAAACAAATAATTTCACAAAAACATATATAATTACAAGACTGTATCAAGTGTTCTGTCCATTCATCTGTCTACCCATTCACTCATTCATCATCCATCTATCCATCCATCCTCTGTACATCCATCTGTCCATCAATCATCCACTCAGTGAATGTTTACTAAATTCTTACTATGTGCTGGTTGTGCAAAGCACTCTAGAAAGGATTCACAGATAGACTAGGCTACCCTGGTGAGGGAACTTGACACACTGTAGGGTGGGAGGACCTAGTTTCAAGTCAGCAATACAGGCAGCATGTGTGATAGGCGTAGTCTCGAGCTTCCTTGTTTGTGTCCACTAGGCTACCCTGGTGAGGGAACTTGACACACTGTAGGGTGGGAGGACCTAGTTTCAAGTCAGCAATACAGGCAGCATGTGTGATAGGCGTAGTCTCGAGCTTCCTTGTTTGTGTCCACACTTTGCTCCCTCCTATTCAGCCCTTGAATGGCATGGGAGATGTTCTGTCTCAGGGAGGGTTCATGCTCCTTTTCCTTCTCCTTTGGTGAACCCAGTGGGAGACCAGCTGGGTACTACAGCATGCCTGTGAGGCCCTGTTGGCAGTGAGTGCCAAAGGCCTATCCCGAGGACCAGCACAGGTCACCCAAGACCTCTTCCAGGCTGTGGCCAACGTGTTGGAAGCTTACCTGAGGCACAGACCAGAAGAGACTGAGGAGGCCAATGACATCCAGGCAGGTGTCCCAGACCAGATGCCGATTTGTGCACCGGTGCTGTGCCCAGCTCTCACCAGCATCTGTACAAGTCTCTCCCCCTCTTGTCGATGAAAAAACTGAAGCACAGAGGCTAATGTCATTCCAAGGGAGTTGAGAGAAAGGTCATAGGCCAGAGCTTCTGGAAGGCAGTGTGGTCAGTGGACTGAGTGCAGGTTCCAGAATGGGGCCACCTTAGATCAAATCCTACTCCTTCGTTTACAAGCCTTGTGACTTGGACAAGTGAGCAAACTGCCTCAGCTTCACTTCATCTGAAAATTGAGGGACTCAAGTCTCATAAGTCACCAATTAGAGAGCTCACATGTCTATTCTGCAAGTCTGGATTGAACCCCTGGTTCATTAATGCAAGAGCATGGAATGTTCTTAGAAGAAAGACAGCCCCAGAGGAAGCACAGATACAGCATGGCTAAGTCTACTGCCTTCCAGGACCTCTTCACAGGGAGCTGCAAAGCCACTTACGGCTGCTGCACTGTATCATATGGGGCCATCACTTCCACTCAGGAAGAACTAAAGACACATGCAGGGATGCACACACTCTCCCACAGATACTCACATGTACCTACATATTGACACACACACACACACACACACACGCACACAAACACCAGCACAAACACATACATTCAATCACACCCACTTCACACATACTCTAAGTGCATAGTCTTGCAGACTCATAGATGCACAGTTATACTAACATCATTACACTCAGCCACACACTCTTACCAACACACAAGCTCTTACCTAGAGCTCCAGTCATATGCAAAATGATATGTACACACATCCATGTGAATACTTCTTTTCACCCTCAAACCTACTCACACCCATACTCAAACCCATGGTCACACCAATTCACACATATACTCACATACTCATACCTACTCATACCCACACACTCAAACATGCTCAAGTTACCTTCAGACACACACACACACACACACACACACACATTTCCTGGGCCCTGATAGGAACTAAATGCAAATATCTACCCTTTCCTGGGGTCTCATGCCAGTCTTGACCTCAGTGGGGCTGTATTTTCACGGGGATTCAACGGGGTGGGGTGTAGTGTGAACCCAGGTGACTTTGTAATAAGGTGTTGCCTGTGGTTTTCCATTTTCCCATGAGTAAGACTGGGCCAGGAATGAATACTGGGGAGGAATGGAGTAGCACAACAGGCTCACGGTCAGGGCTCAGGGCACAGGAGCTATACGCCTCGCCACCTCCCCTTCTCAGCATGAGTCCTGGCTCTCCCTTAGCAATATGTAACCTTCACAGGTCACCTACTCTCTCTGGGCCATTGTTTCCCCATCTGCCAAAGGGAGACAGTAAAGGCAATCACCTCAGAGTTGTCCGAGGAGGAAAGTGTTGGCATGAGCTTCATGCTGGAATCTTTGTAAGTGCATTCTGTTCCCTACACCACCACCTGGCACTCACCAAACAGCGTTCCTTTGCCATCCCTCCCTCATTCCTCTGCCCAGAAAACCCTGGTGGCACTACTCAGAGGTGACCACAGCGATGGGTCTATAGCAGTATCTCCTGCTTCCTTTTCCAGATGGTACCTGTACCCCAGCTTCTCAGAGCTGTGGAGCGAGTACAGACTGTCCTGATGCTGGGGACCCTCCAGCCACACTAGCTGCCTGGGGCCCCTCCAGAAGGCCGCCCCCTCCATCAGCATGTACACAAACAGGTAACCAGCTACACGGTGGCTCCCCACAAAAGCTCAGCCCCTGACCTGGCTCCTCCTGCACCCATGTGCCAAGACCTGGGATGGAAAGAGAGCAGGAGACCAGCCTGTAAGGGGTGAACAGGGAGGGGTGTGACCAAGTTGTGGGAAGAGCTTCTCGCCAAGAGTCTTTGGAGGGTGGACTGCAGAGGCAGGGAGGCGCTACCAGGAGTCCACCAGGAGTTAAAGTCACCAGGAGTCCTGGGAACCCTGCTGTCCCATGCAGGACCCAAGGGCTGAAAGAGGGGGCACAAGCCATGTTCAACCTCACCCAGGGTGTCTGACTCCCCAGTGGCTCCATAAGCACCTGTGTCCCATGAATCTCCCTGCTCCCACCCTCCACCTCCCGTAAAGAGGACCCTTCTCTTTCCTCTCCTCAGACAAGCTGGGGCTGGACAGCATTGCAGGTACCGCTGGGACCACAGTGCCCAGTACCCTTCCTGGTTCCTCATGTTGGGGCTGCCCTTTTGGGTCCCAGGGCAGTTTCCCAAAGCAGCACCCCAGTCAGAGCTGGCATCTAAAACCCCGACCCCTGTACATCCAGACAGCACAAGGCAAAGGTCAAAACAGATGGGACTGGGAGCCCTTGGCCTCAGAGTCAAGCAAGGAGGGGAGATGAGTCTACAGAAGTGTCAATGGCGAAGCTCACCACTCACTCCACCATATGCCAGGCACTAGAAGCCAAACGGGGGGAAGCCTTGTCTGCAGGAAGCTGTCACTAGGGGGGCGGGGGCACAGCAGTTGCCTTCTAGTCCCTTTCTGAGGCAAATGTGAGAGCCACCTCAGGGAGCCACTCACACTGACAGGATTGGGGGGCTGCTTGCAGGGTGAGAGGTGTGCAGGTCTGCCTCCAACACTGACTTATTCCATTTCCCACCGTTCTCACCTTGTGGCCAGAATCCAGCTCCGGAGTTGGTGGGGTGCCTCTATGCACATTGCTGCTGTCAGCTCCACGGCCTTCACCCAGCCTGCCGCCTCAAGGATGCTTAGGAACCTGTGGACATAAGGGTAATAGCCATAATGGTCTCGGTGGGAACTGCCCTTCAGAGTATGTAGAGCATGCTGACATGGAGGGCTCAGCTACACTGGTCAGGTCTTGTCAAGGATATGGCATCATTATGCCCACAGAGGTGGGGCCAGGACTTATCCAAGGCCACAAGCAAAGTGGTAGATCTAGGAGTCACACCAGGCCTCCAACTCCCCAGTCCCTCCTCTTTCCACCATATTGTGGAATCCCCCTGCAGCTTTGGTTGCACTAGTCATTGGAAAGAAAACTCCTTGGCCTTTGCTCTGTCACTAGGAAATGGCTGTCTTGGGGCTCCTTTCTGTTCCCCAGCAGGCACATCTGACTCACTGCTCCTTGAGCCCAAGCAAACACTCAGTGCAAGTTAATAAAGACTCATTGGCTTTGTGGGAAGAAAGGCTCAGACTTTGCTGGCCCAGCAGCTGCTGAGCTGTGATCAATCTGACTTGGATGTCCAGGGGCAGTTACCTGAGGCCACAGCCCCAATAGGTAGACACACTCCAGTCAGCAGCTGCAGTGAAAGGCGATCCTCCCTGACCCCACAGGGTAAGAGCTCTCCTTTCCAGCCCTCCAGGGGCTGTGCCAGCTCTCCTTATTCTTGGTTTCAGATGATGAGCTTTCCAAAGAGCCCCTTCCCAGCCCAGCATGACTTTGATGTCAGTGGAACCATTGGTGGCCTCTGTCTGACCAGCCCTGGTGGACAGTGCGTCCCCATGAAGAATGTGTCAGAGAACATCGAGGTACATGCTGCTAGCTGTCACAAGCCAGGTAGCTTCTGGCTGCTGCTTCAACTTGGCTGATTCCAAAAGATGACTGGTTATGAAAAAAATTGATGAAAGAGAATCATTAAAAATGATTGTCACCCTATTTTAAACATTGTATTTTATTCCCCACCTCCATGGGAAAATTCTATGAAACACTTTAATTAATGACTTTTACTGAGGTAACACTGGCTTAAAACGCTTTGTGACTGACAGGTATAGGGTCATATCTCCTCCCCATAACCCTCCCATAATCCTCGACCACAGTCCATTGATCCCTCCTCTGAATGCCTCAGTTTGCAGTTTGATTTCTAGAGGTTTTTGTCTGTTCCTCTGCTTTGTTTCTTTATATTCCACACATCACTAAAATTATTCAGTATTTGTCTTTCTTCTTCTAACTTATGTCCCTTAGTGTAATTTCTTCTCATTCTATCCATATTGCTGCAAATGGCCAGATTTTACCTTTTTCATGAGTAGTATTCCATTGTGTATATAGACATCTTCTTTGTCCACTCCTTTGTCCTAGACACTTAGGTTATTTCAATAACTTGGTTCTTTAAACAGTGCTGCAGTGAAAATCCTATTTTAACATAAGGTTCTAATTCCTATTATTGCTAATTGGAGTGTGATTAACCAAAAAGTTCTTTTAGTCTGTTGCCTGGAGTCTTAATTATCTTCACTACATGAGCTCTCCCCATAGCACAGCCTCTAAAATTTTTCTTTAAAGTTAAAATCAAAAGCACACCCATGGTGTGATAAAAGACTCTTTGAGATTTTAATGACTTTATTTCTATAGCTCTCATCAATGACTAATAATTTTTAAAAACTCATCTGCTTCTCAAAGCACTCAAATTTTTATGCAAATAGTTTTTATCATGATACTTTCTATCACTCTGGAATAGTATTAAAGTGGACCTTTATAATTACAATGGACAAAAGCAGGTTTGGGGTTAAAGGCCTGTTTGGGGGGGGTGTCAACTTGGGGAAGGAAGGAGACCTAACAGGGCAAATGGGACTTTGTGGGTGTGATTAAGTGCAGGCTCTTAAGATGGGGAGAAATCATCCTGGGTGATCTGGGTGGACTCCTGTCATCACAAGGCCCCTATAACAGGCAGGTAGAGGGGGGAGTTGAGTGCAGAAAGGGAGGAGGCAATGTGAGGGCAGAAGCGAGGGGTGGGGGTGATGTGAGGCAGGGGCCACAACCAACCCCAGCAGGGAGTATCTTAGGAAAACCAAGAAAGCTGGAAAAGGCAAGGAAGTGGATTCTCTGTGGAACCTCCAGAAGGAGCCAGCCCTGCTGTCATCAGCCTCTGGGGCTGATTGTGTACTTCTGACCTCCAGAACTGTAAGACAAAAATGTGTGTTGTAAGCCACCAGGACTGTGGGTGTTGGTCACAGCAGCCCAAGCCACTCCATGTGCCACCCAGCTCCTCTGGCCAGTTGACACTGGCATTCCCAGCCAAGCACACCTGTCTGGTGACAGATCCTGCTACCCCGGCTTTTGGAAGGGCACAGTGAGCCAGCAGTGTTGAACCTGACCCAGCCTGAAGTTTTGTGGGTGAACCTGACATCGGCAGGGGCAGCTTTGGGGATCCATCTGCAGTGGTGACTGGATATCCCACTCGTGCTCAGTCTGGGATTTGGCTACCACCCCAACAAGACCAGCTTCGATGCCAAAGCTTGCCTTCCACCAACAGCTGCTCCAGGTAGCTCCTGTTTCTTGAGTGGCTTTGCAGAGAGGGAGGGGTAAGGGGACCTGCTTAAGACTTGAGAATCAGAAGGCACTGAACTTATTTTTGTGGCTGCTGCTTGGCAACATTAGATGAGCACTTTCTATATGTCCTGGCAAATCTGACACTTGGGGAACTGACCTCATTGACCATCTCCATGCCAACCCTGGAGGTGGGGATCATTAAAATTTCTACTTTCCAGATAAGAACAGAGGGGTTAAGTAACTGGTCCATAGTCACACAGCCTAAAAGAGAGAGTCAGAATTTGAGTACTTGGTGTGGCCTGGCAGCATGCTCTGCGCACAGATCTGGGATGCCTCCTCTGCTAGGCTCCTGGTCTTGGGGGAGAGAGTGCTCCCATGACAGAGGGGAGACCATCAGTCTTATGATGTTAGACTCTCTTTCGCTGAGGCTTCAGGTTGAGCGCAGGTTCCTTCCTACAGATGAGTCATCCACATGGATCCTGAGCCCAGAGGTCCTGCTGTTTGGAGAAGGTATCTACTAACTGTGGCCCCTGAGTCTGATTTGGAGCTGAACCCTGGGAGGGATTTCACAGTTGGTGTCATCACCTTCTTGTCACACTGTGTGTTCTGGGATGAGGTCCAGGGAACCTCCGGATGGGGGACAGCTCCGGATGCCAGGTGAGGAGAGGGGAAGAGAAAACACATGGTCTGCTGTGTCCAGCCTGCTTAGGGACCCCTTTCAGTGCCTCTGAGGTACCCTTATGGGGCCCTCACACATACAAATCCCTGTGCCTGAAAGTCCTCCCCCTCCCCCCCTCAGTCTAGTTAATGCCTTCAGCTACTACCACATGCATCACTTCCTCGAGAAAAAATATTCTCAACACCCTGGGAAGCCAGACCTCCTACTCTCAACTCTCAGAGACACTGGCCTGCCTTCTTGTGACCCTTGGCAGAGGGCTGGTTTATATTAGGAGCATGTGTACTCCTTGGGGCTCTGGGGGCCCCTCAAAACAGGAGCAGTGCGCCCTTCTCACCATTGGGAACAAATGACAGCGAGCCAGTGGACAAATGATCTGCGGATTCGGGGGGGGTGAGGCACCAGGGTGTCATTTCCAATGAAATAAATTTACAGCTGAGTCCATATCCTATAGCAGGTCTGTGTTCCTCACTTTTCTGAGCTTCTGAGGTGTGGGTTTTCATTGATAAACACTGGTAGCAGTACACACACATACACTGTGTACACAATGTGGGACTTGCAGAGGTCATGTGTGGAATGTAGCATAGATCTAGGAATTGCTTGAGTCTGCGGGTTCAAGACCCACCCGGGGCAACATAGCAAGACCCAGTCTCAAAAAATAGCTGGGCGTGGAGGCACACACCTGTAATCCCAGCTACCTGGGAGGCTGGGGATCACTTGAGTCCATGGTACCCTGGGCAACATGAGTTTGCAGTTCCCCAGGAAACATAGCAAGACCTAGTCTAAAAAGAGAGAGAGAGAGAGAGAGAGAGAGAGAAAGAGAGAGAGAGAGGCAAAGAGAAGCTACCGGTGCAGATACATTCATCTATTGGGTTATGTTCTGAGAATGTATTGTGAGGTGGTTTCATTGCTGTGTGACATCATAGAGTGTAATCACACAAACCTAGACAGCACAGCTGACTACCCACCTGGGCTCTATGCTGCAGTCCAGGGGAATCACCTCTGTGCATGTAGTTTGATAGTGAAAGGTGAGCCAGAGATGCCTGGTTGTACATATATCAATATATAATAGAAACCATCAGTAATGGTTCATAAGTATATAGGAACCCAGTAATGGGATCAGCAAGTCTGGACAGAATATCACCGTTGAATCCTCTACCTGGCTGAAGCAAGCTCCAAATCTGTGAACTGCAGATCTTACCGGGGTAAAGCAAAACTGCTAGGGTGTGGGGAGGGGGTGAGAAACTGAGAAACTACTGTGACAGCGGGGTGGAGGTGGGGCAGTATGTGAGAATTTGTATTCTTATGTATATATTTTCTTGAAGGTGCAACTACTGGGTGGGGACCCTCAGATCCATTTTTAATGTTCAAAGGGACTTGGAGTTGGAAAGGCTGAGAAGCCACCACACTCGGTCTCTATGACAGCTCCAAGGGCAGGATGTTAGGCAACCCCAAGGGCAGGATGTTAGGATCTGGCTCTGAGTTCCCAGTGCTGAGATGGCCTTGGCACTGGCCCCTGCTTGGGTTTCTTTTCTCAAGTCAGCCTCACCCCTTCCAGGGGTGTCAGGTGTTTCCATGAGTTTCACAGGCCAGGTGCTGCCCAGGTACTGCCCGGACTGGGAAACAGTGAGATAAACAAGAAGGCAGACTCAAGAGCTGAGCCTCACGTGAAACACGTCAATAAACAGCTGGCGCCAAGCTTGGGGGTGGGGGGTGGAGGCTGTCAGCCTTTCACTGGGTGACTCGTTGACAGAGGGAGACAACTGCCACCTATTGAGGCTGCAGAGCTTCTTCCTCCCGGGCAGGGGATGAGCAGAAAAGTCTCCTGCCCTCTCCACTTCACTGGGGCCTGGAATGGAAAGGTTGGGTGGGTGGAGGCTTGGATTAAATCTTTCCCCACCAAAAGGCCCTGGGGGTGGTGGTAAGCTGGGCTGAGGCTTTCATTATACCTGGCTCCATAACACACGGGGTGAACAAAGAACACTGATGGGGATCCCTGCCCTGATAGTTTCCTGTCTCCTCCCAACCTCCCTGTGCCCCACCACCAAGGCCCAAGTGTTTGAGCTCCAGCCCCTGCAAGTCCCCCTCCCCAATAGCCATGTCTTACCATCCTCTTGCCCAGGGGTGGGCACACCAGGGGCCAGTCCTCCGTGGCAGCATGGTGCTGAGGAATCAGGCCGTATAGAAGTAGAATTCCAGGCCCGGCTCCCCAAACCATGGGTCAAGAAGTGGAGGACTGGAGTCCCTTACTGCCTGGGACACCAGTAAGGCAAGTAAGGCATCTGGAGTAAAAAATCCAAGAAGAGCCTCATTCTAGGGATCACTCAGGGTCTCGGTCCTTCCCCTTTCTTGCATTGTACCCCAGTCTCTGACTTCTTTTGCTCTTCAGTGTAAGATGACCAACAACCTCAGCTCATCCTGGCCTGAGAGGCCTTTAGGGTTCTGGACATTCAGAACTGGCAAATTCCCTGTGAGATGGTGACCCTGGGGTTCCTGACAGCACCAAGTCCACATCTGACCTGCAACATGATTAGCCCTCAACATAGAGCTGTCCAAGGACTGAGAGTGGAGCATGCCAAACTGAAACAGTGACTGTTTACGGAGTCAGGGGTAGAGAGGACATGAGCTCTGCCTGGAATATTTCTCATCTTGAAAAGATAAGGCAGAGCTGGGTGTGGTAGCATGAACCTGTAATCCAATACTGGGAGGCAAAAGGCCAGGTATTGCTTAGGTTCATGGGTTTGAGACTACTCTGGGCAACATAGCGAGACCTGGTCTTGAAAAATTAACCTGACGCGGTGGCGGGTATCTGTAACCCCAGCTATCTAGGAGGCTGAGGATGAGAATCACTTGAGTTCACGGGATTGGGATTACCTTGGGCAACATAAGTGAGACCTAGTTTCAGAAAAAAAAGATAAGGCAGCTTGATAAGAGGGGCATGGTTGTCACGCATAGAGACTTATAGCTAATAATCTCTGCACTTTAAAATTCATTTTCGGGCCGGGCACGGTGGCTCTTGCCTGTAAGCTTCAGCCTATGAAGCGGCCGGGGCTAGGGATCGTGGTTCGAGTCCCGCCTGGGGCCTGTAGCGAGACCTAGTTCTAAAAAAATAGCTGGGCGTGATGGCGCGCGTCTGTAATTCCAGCTACCTGGGAAGCTGAGGCTGGGGGTTGCTTGAGTCTGTGGTACCCCGGGCAACAAGAGCCTGCAGTTCCATGGGCAAAAATAGCAAGACCTAGTCTCAAAAAAAAAAAAGAAAAAAAAATTCATTTTCAATTAAATAAAAGTCCCAAACTTGCCTCCCCAGGACAGTGTCCACTCCTCATCATCTTCCTCCTGTGGGCTGAGCAAGCCAGGGACAAGTTCCCAGCAGTTCTACCACAGCCTCTTTGGGGTTGCAGGTGGGGCCATGGACCCTCCCAGATGCACTGCCTCTGCAACCACCTCACCTTCTTTGGAAGCACGTTCCTGGTGATGCCAATGTTGTTGACGTCCACCAGACCACTGAGCTCTTCACCACCTTCAAGGAGAACCTCGTGGTCATGACCACTGTGGGCTGCCTTTGTGTGGTCTATGTGCTGGTGGTGATCTGGATGTGCTGGTGGTGATCTGGGCAAGGAGGAAGGAAGCTTAGGATCAGGCCAAGGTGAGGTTGCTCAGTTCCAGGGTCTCCAGGGAATGAAGCTGATAGGGAGCCAAGAGACCAGCTGCTAATCCAGGCCCTGATCCCTGGGGTCACCTTAGGCAAGTTGGTATCTTGGCATCTTTGTCTGCAAAATGTCCTTTTTATCAAACTATCAGGGATTCTGTGGTACTGACCAGTGATACTGACCACTTACGACATTACCTGTTTAATGCTTACAGCAGCCCAAAGGGAGGGTGTCATATTGAGGAGTCTCAAGTTCCCCCTCAAGCTCAAGGATTTGCTGGAAGAACACAGAGAACTCAGAGAAGCTGTTGCACTCATGATTCTGGTTTAATATAGTGAAAAGATACCAGCTACAATCAGTCAAGGAGGGTGAGATTTGGGAGACCAGGAGAGGTTCCAGTATCCTCTCTCACTGGAGTCCAATGAACAGATTTAATTCACTTATCATGACATGTGACAATACAGGCAAAAGACTGCCAAGTGGGACACTCACCTGAGCCTAGTGTCTAGGGTTTATTTGGGGTCAGTGATACAGGTATAATTATAAACACCTATGTTTAACATCATCTACCTGGTTGACTTTAATTCTTCAGTCTCCACCACCCCTCCTACCTCACCCAATGACTAACTGATACGGTGTGGTGCCAAGCTCACTATGAATTGCAGTGTTATCCTGGACTTCCTGGTGCCACCCAAGATCCAGGTATTCAGACATTCTTATCATGCAGGATATTTCAAGGGATAAAAAGGTTGTCTTCCAGGAGCTAGTCTACACCAATCCCATCTTCAGAGCATGCAGGATTTAGAATTGGCCTGTTGAATTCACTCTCTACTGCCCGGTATCTGTATCATCTCACAGAGGTTCAGAGAGGGCAAAGCGGATCCAAAGTCACTTCCCAGGAGCCAGAAGTTAAACCCAGATCTGCCTGATCATATGACAAGCCCCAGGACAGAGGTCAAATTTGTGCGACAAATTGTAACAACCAAGTTCTAATTAGTAAATGGGCATGAAGTCTGACATACAATGAGCCTCCAATAAATGCTGGTGATCATCTGGGTGCTCACAGAGTGCAGGCAAGGATGCACTGCTACAGCCCTCTCTCCCCACTACCATCCCCCACCCCATCCCTGTCCCATGCAGCAACATCACCCAGGGAGTTAAGATGGCAGCAGTCTTAATAAGATAATAGTTTTAGCATTTTTATATTGCTGTCTTTGATTGAGGTAAAGATTAATGCCTCAGCTGTGGTTGGTTCTCTGGAAGTCACTTTGAGATGGTTTGAGCCCACTGGGTGTTTGCCAGGGACATCCTGGGATCAGCTCCTAGGGAGGGGGAAAGAAGCAGAAGGAAGAGGGAGGGGTCAGTTGACTGGCAGCTGGGCTGCAGGTCACTGCCAGTCAGCTGATGCCTGGGGAGCTCTGGCACAGTCCCAAGCTGGGTTGAAACACCCAGACTTGGTTATACTCAGGGACTGCATCAATCTGTCATGGGATGTTGCCTCCCCAGGAAGATATGGGACCTCCACAGATTTGGCTCTTACATCCTTGACAAGGCATCTTGACAATTGGGGTGTCAAATCCCCCCCCACACACACAGCCCCAAAAGGAGATGAGGGTATGACAGATCACACAGGAACTTCTGACCAACTCTGGCTATTACTTTCTTTTTGCTGAACCACCTCCATGAATTTGAAGTTCCTTAAAGGCAAATCTGGTTACCAGGGTTATGAGAAATCATAAATGAGCAAAGTTGGTGGTGATCAACAGACCAAGCACTGAACATTCTCAATTTAAGACAAAGCTCATTTCCAATTTCATGACTTTTGGTCATAGTTGTCAATGAATGAATTGAATGTTGTCCTTTCATTTGAAAAGTGTTTTGCGTTTACTTGTTCTTGTCTGATAGAATGAAAACATAGTTTTGCTCTCTCTTTGGACTGTCACGAATGCCTGTGCTCTTGGCCACTCTTGGCCACTGTGAAGCACCTTGACAGAGGACCCACCTTGTAGGCCTCCCTGAGAGTGTCCTTCTGTGCAGGTAAAGGTGACAGTGCTGGAAGACAATGACCCCTTTGCCCAGTACCACTACCTGGTGACAGTCTACACTGGACACCAGAGGGGGGCTGCCACTTCCTCGAAGGTACCCAGCCCCAGGAGATTCCGCAATTGAGCCATGTGTCCCACTCCTCATTATCCCCTTCCCAAAGCACTGACCAAGATACTGTCCCCAAAGGGTCTTTACTGTAGGGTTTTTTCCCTCTTTTTCTTCTTGCTTTTTAGAGACTCTTTTTGTCATATAGATGATCCAATATTTAAAAAGATAAAGGAGGAATGGGGGAGGGGAGAGTTGGGATTCAGTCATGTGCCAGAGGCCAGCCAGCTGGTCCCTGTGAATAACTCAGTTGACTACCTGTGTGCAAATGTGCTCACAACATGAACACCCAATAAGTGGATATAAGTGAGCAGAGAGAAAACAGAATTTTTGTGAGAGAAGGGGAGTAAGGAAGGATGCTGAGAGAAAGCCTCGTTTGACACTTTGTAGGTAAACAGATTAGCTGGCCTCTCCCTGTGAGGTCAGGTTGAGTCATCTGTTCTTAAGCAGGCTGATGAGAGGGGGTGGAGAAATTATGTCACTTGCTCACGGTACTCTGAATCCCTGAGTACAAAGTTGCATAGCACCAAAGTTAACTCCATAACTCTCTGCATCCTTAGTGAAGTCTGGCCTGTACCATATCCTTAATCAAAACAGATCACTCCTTGCAATGGCCTCCAAGGAGCCTTAATTGAAACTGTGTCCCCTGGAACGCAGCTTGAGAACCACCTTGGCATTGTGTGCCATTCTGAAGGATTTTCTACAGTCCTTTTCAACGGACACGAGGCTTTCTGAAAGCAGGGCATTGTTGACTTTTTATTTTTTCAGTCTTTTTTTTATTTACATATAGGTTTGTTTCTTATTGCTATTTTAAAAATTGTCTTGATTTTATTTATTGCTCTGTCTTAGGTCCTCGGCCAGCTGTTTAATATAGCACATATTCAGCAATAGCACATGCTTGGTAATAATTGTTGACTAAATGTAGGAATCATTTTCATCCAACTAGTGAAACATCCATCTCACTTCTGTTTGACACTGAAGAGTCCACTTTAGCAGGAAAGAAGAAAAATCTGTGGCCCACAGGCCATTTCTTTCCACGCAAAGTGGTTACTTTTCCATCCAATAGTACCTTACTCTGGGGCCCCACAGCACAGTGATTCTCAAAAGGAGCTATGCTGTCCTGGGGGAACACTGGCAATCTTGGGGGGCATTTTTAGGGTCACTGCTTGGGAGAAGGGGAGATGCTGCCAGAGTCTAGGAGTTGAAGGCCAGAGGTGCTGCTAAAACACCTTACAAAGCACAGGACAGCCCCTACAAAGAAATGATCCAGCCCAGAATGCCCAGAGTGGAGACACCCTTCTGTAGAAGCAGACTCAAGCAAGGAACTGAACACAATTTGTTGATTTGAGAAGGGATCCAGGACACCAGCAAGGTGGTGGGAAGCCAAACAGGGGAGAGAAGAAATGAAATGAATTGTACATTAATCCACTGCTTACTGCCATGGCCACTGTAGCCTATTCTCCCTAGGGGACTCTGAAAAACAGCAAGGCTCATGGGCCTCAAAGGCACCCCAGGTGAGGGCTGAGGGAGCTGGGGTATATATGCAGCAGTCCCGCCAGACATTGGAGGAGTGTGACTTACAGGAACACCAGGGATCCTCTGACACTTCCAGGCTGCAGCTCTCACAGTCAAAGCAAGCCCTGGGGAAAGGATGTAGCTGTGCGGGGAGTGCTGCAGGGATGCGGGGAGGGTGTTCTCAGAGTCGGTGCTGTGCTTGTTTTGGCTCAGGAAGTCATATGTGTCCACCTGCCTCCCTGAATTCCTAGGCCCTGTCCCCATGTTCTTGGTGGGGCTGGTGTGGGGTCTGGGAATGTGTATTTTCAAAGTAGTAGGCACTCATTCATTCACCTTGGCCCAGGACACTCTGGGAAGAATTGGGAATATAACTGCTAGGGAGAAAAATCACTTCCTGCTCTACAGTCCTTACAAATAAAGACACAGGACATCTGAAAAGGTTACCAGAAAGCATTGTATGAGTGTAATTCAATCTGAAGACATGAACACCGATTGCATCAACCCTATATCTTCATGCAATTGAAAAATAACTCCACAAACCCAAGATGGGAGGAGAGGGGAGGGTGACAGGGCTGTGTGTCACTGGTTCACTGTGTTCGCACACTCAGAAAGAGAGGTGGGATGGTAAGAGATGACTCAGCATGCAAAGAGGCAATGAGAGGCCTAGAGGGGCTACACCAGGAAGGAAAGTGCAGCCCGACCTGAAGGCAGTCTCATATTTATTTAGAATCAAGTGAAAGATAAATTTCAAAGGTGAGCAGGCACGTAAGGAATGCTCATGTGGAAGTGCATTACTGGGGATGTATTGTCATGTGGCTCAAACTAGGGTTCAGTGACCAGGAGTTACTGTCTGGGGGGTTCAAGTGTCCCCACTGATGAAAACCTCTTGCCTCTATTGTCTGTTCTTGCCAAGCTTTCTCATCATCTTTACAAGTAAGGTACTTTCTTTGGCTTATCAGGTTAGTCTAGCCTGCTGTTTTTAGCAGATACTGGCTCCCCTATATGTTGTCCATACCAGGGCTTTTGTCCATGGTGAGAAGCCTCTAGCTTGACTGTGCTTAGCTGACCAGTAAGAGCTCTGGGCACTGAGACCACAGCCCCAAGAATGAGAAGAGCTGGGGATCCCACAGCCACTCCTGGTCTCTGTGTTTCAGGTGACTGTCACCCTCTATGGGCAGGATGGAGAGAGTGAGCCCTATCACCATCAGATCCCGACACCCCACTTTTTGAGCAAGGAGGAGTGGATGTCTTCTTACTCTCCACCCTGTTCCCCCTGGGGGAACTGAGGCATCTGCAGCTGTGGCATGACAACTCAGGAAACCAGCCATCCTGGTGAGTTGGAGGACAAACCACAAGGACAAGTAAGCTCCAGGTCTAAGGACACTGCATTTGCTGTCTTGCTGACAAGAATCTGCAAGACACATGGAATGGATCCCTATTTCACAGCTGTGGAAATGGAGGGTCAGAGCAGTCATGGGTCCCATAGACTGATAGTTGGGAGGACTGCAAGGTGTGGACTTGGAGTCCAGCCCATCTGTGGCACTTCTGCTACATCTCTTTCCCCATCGAGCCCATAAATGGATCTGATGTCTATGGTGAAGACCGTTTCAGTAAGAGGAGAGGAAATGAGACTCTGAGGAGCTCAGCACAGCTGCTGGCTGCTGTGTGCCCAGGTAATCTTGTCTGTGCTGTTGCTGCGATTCTCACAGTGATCCTTGGGGACAAGCACTTTTATAATCCTCCACTGTCAGGTAGGAAAGTCATGCCTCAGGAAAGACAAATAATGTGTCCAAGTTCACAGAGTTGGTGAGCTCAGAACCAAGACTCCTCGCTAGTGACCTGAATGAGTGACTCCCAAGCAATCATCCATCAGGGGCTGCACTGAAATTGGGAAGCTGACTTTGTCAGGGGTTGAGCCTGCAGAGTGCTTATCAAGTGCCTGGGAACAGCCCCTGGGAAGGGTAGGAAGGAGACAGGATGGCAAGGAAATTCAATGCAGTGTGGCTGCATCCTCTGGGAGCTCTGGGACTGTCTCCAGTTGGGTTGAGAGGCTCAGGTTTCAACTACATTTAGGTACTGCACCCACCAGTTGCTGGATGTTGTCCCCCACCCCCAGAAGGGCACATGGCAGATATAGGTTCTGCATGCCCCAGGGGGCTACCCTTCCTGAATTGAGAGAACACATGTCAAGAGCTCAGCAGCATCATCTCTGACATGTGGTAAATGCTAAACAAAGGGGGGCTATTTTATTGATTATACATATTCTTCTTATATCATCATAAATAAAGTTCTCCTACCACCATATCACCTGTAAACCATCACCAAGATCCCTTGTGCTCATTCCTCCCCTGATTTTGCCCTCTCTCCCTCCCTCCTGCTCTTTTACTGTCTGCTTCAGTTCTGTTCTCTCCTTGCTAGTTTTAACATTTCTTGTTCTTTTGTTTGATTTCTCTTTATCCCATACATAAGTGAGATCATCTGATATTTATCTTTTTTCTGACTAACTTTAGCTGGCATAATTTCATGCCCAAAAGCAGATGAATGGATCAAAAAGTTGTGGTGTATTTACATAATGGAATACTATTGAGCTACCAAAAAGACAAGCTCGTGTCATTGATGGCAACATGGATGGGGCTGGAAGGAATTACGATAGCATTCTTATTGGCTATACAGCAGCAGGGGAAATGTCTACCATAACCTGGCAGAGGCCAGATTTCACTTTTTCCCCAGGGCTCAAAGACCCAAGGTTAGATGATACTGAGACAGATGGCAGGCTCATCATCTGGCTGAAAGCCCAAGAGGATCAGGTGTGAGTACTTCCATCCGTGCCTCCTTGGACACACCCAATTTAGATAACTTGCCTGTTTTCCCCACTTGCATCTGGATGCCAGCCTGGGGCTAGCTGTTCTGCACCCAGGCCAAGAGTTTCAGAACAGCACCCTCTTTTTTTTTTAAATTGTAATAATGATTTTATTTTTTTTTAATTGTAATAATGATTTTATTAGAGAACCTTCCATTCAGTATTCAGTCTTTCAGAAGTATTTTCTCTACATATAAAATATATACAGAATTATTATCTAACAGACACCCAGTTTCCTCTGATAGTAATGTGTTCTAAGAGTGTATCATAATTAATGAACTAGTGATAATTTCATTATCTAAAATTTTCATATATCCAAGTCAATCAGTTTTTAACTAATTTACTGTTTGCTATTCAAGAATCTATCTTAAGTTACTCTACTACATTCAGTCTACATCAATTCTCCAGTTTTTTTTTAATGTTCTTTCTATGCAATGGATATACCAGTTTTGAAGAATATTTTTGAAACATTTGGAGATGTCCTTTCACTGGGATCTAAAGGGATGTAAAGCACACTTTTAATACTATAGTCTTTAGAAAAAGTCACTATGTATAGTTCACACTGAAGGAGTATGGAGTTATTTTCTTTCTATATTCCTTTTTAAAGCAATTCTATTTTATCAACAGTGATGACAAAAGAGATTATCAGTACTTTCCTCTTTTCAGGGCAAGAAATTTAGGGAATGCTGATGTATCTTTGTCTCACTCAGGTGACCACACATAATGTAGGTAACTTGGATTTTTTTTTGAGCTGTTGATAGATGGCCAGTATTTTTCTAAAATAAAGTCGCTGGAATATATATTTTAAATATCTATCCTTGAAATATAAACCTATTAATTTTTTTGAGGATAAGTCTGACTGTTAGGATGATCCAGGAATTAAAATTAATATTTGCCACTTACAAGTTACATGTTTTAAAGCCAATATATTTTTTTAAACATTAATTTTTTATTTTATTTTATTTTTTATTCATTTTATTGATTTGTCACAATTGTGAATTAATTGATCCCTCCTCCTCCCTCCAAATCCCCCCTCTGTATCCCCCTTCCTCCTCCCTCCATATCCCCCCTCGGTATCCCCCCTTCAGTCACTCCTCCCATTTTTCTGCAAATTGTTGTTTGGTTATGTTGATGTTTAGTTGTTGGTTGTTTGGCCTGTTGTTCTCTTCCAATAT
>PVHY01011035.1:0-11968 GCA_004024945.1 Uropsilus gracilis | reverse complement strand
GTTGCTTTATTTTATTTATTTATTTTTTTTACCCTGGGGCTTTCCCACTTCACTAATATTTGTTAACTATCTTGGTCTTTTGCACTCTTCACCTCCCCTGCCTTCTTCCTCTTCCTCCTCTCTCACTCCATGGTTCAGTCCCATTGGCTGTTTTCATTAAAGCCAATATATTAATGATCTCTATAAAGTACTTATCCATGATCTATTGAGTTATTTTTTTTCTGCACTAGAGATTTAACAGCATCCTGCTTCCAGAAATGATGGGTACATTATCACTAGGTTAGCACGTAAGTGCTATATATATGATAGTTAGAAAAAAAGTATATATATTTTTTTAATGTTAACAAGCTTAGATTATTCTTTTTTATTAAATAACTTATTTATATATAATTTTACATCTTTATATTCCCCAGGATTTACTCCCGACCCTCCCTGACTGTTCCCACCTCCCTCCGCCCCTGAGTTGTGTACTTGAGTTTGATTGTTAGCTTGTTTTGACTTTTCCTCATGTCTTTTGTTTATTTTTTTCCTATGTCCCATATATTAGTGAAACCATTTGGTTTCTGTCTTTTCTTTTTGACTTGTTTCTGTTAATACGATTTCTTCTAAGAACATCCATGTTATCAAAAAATCATTAAATTTGTCATTTTTAGTTGATGAGGAATATTCCTTTGTGTATAAATACATCTTTTTCACCCAGTCATCTGTTTTGGGACATTTGGGTTACTTCCAAGTCCTTGCAATTATAAACAGTGCTGCAGTAAACATTCAAACACAGGTGTCCCTTTGTACCCACATTAAGGTCTCCTTTGGGTAGATTCCCAAGAGAGCAATTGCTGGATTGAATTGTAGCTCCATTTTCATTAGTTTGAGGGTCCTCCACACAGCTTTCCATAGTGACTGAACCAGTTTACATTCCCACCAGCAGTGTAAAACTGTTCCTTTCTCTCCACATCCATGCCAGCACTTGCTGTTGCCCGTTTTTTTGATGTGGGCCATTCTTACTGGTGTAAGGTGGTATCTCATTGTGGTTTCCTGATTGCTAGTGACGTTGAGCAATTTTTCATGTGCCTGTTGACAATTTGTATTTCCTCTTTAGAGATCTTTTTAGTTCTCCCCATTTTTTGATTGGGTTTCTTGTCTTGCTTTTGTTTAGTTGGGTGAATTCTTTGTGGATCATTATAAAACCCTTATCACTCTTGTGGAGGGCATAATATTTTCCCCATTCTGTTGGGCTTCTTTTTGTTTTTTCTGTTGTCTCTTTTGCTGTACAGATGCTTTTTAGTTTGATGTAGTCCCATCTGTTTATCTTTTCCTGCATTTTTTTTGCCATCTGCAGATGTGTTCAGAAAGAGATTTCTGAATTGAATTCATGGAGGGTTTTGCCCAAGTTTTCCTCTATGTATGTGATGGCTTCAGGTCTGACAGCTATGTCTTTTATCCATTTTGAACTGATTTTTGTACATGGTGTGAGGGAGTTGTCTTGGTCCATTTTTTTGCAGGTCTTAGTCCAATTTTCCCAGCACCATTTATTGAAGAGGTTATGCTTGCAGAACTGCACCCTCTTGCAGCAAAGTTTCCATGGTTGCCTCCAAGAGCTGGCTCCTGCACTAGCTGAATTCCCCACAAGAAGCCATGTTTATCCACTGACTGGGGTATTTGGCTTAAGGCACAAGAGCAATGAAGAACACTACATAGTCTCTTTTTCCAGGAGCTCTTGTTTTGGGGACTTGAGTTTGCTTCATGGTGTCCCAAGAAGTCTCGCCCCCACCAACCTTATTGTCAAAAGGATGGTTCCTCTTCCAGGTATGTGAGTTCTGGTTTTGGACTGGAAGTGGTATTTCCTCTGCAACTCATGGCTGTCCACTGGTGTCGGAGAATGTGTCCTTGACAAAGTATTTCTGGTAGCCACAGAGCAGGACAGAAGACAGTTCAGGTATGCTTTATTTGATTCCTTTTAAAGAAAACAAATTTTTTTTTTTACTTTGTTCTTCATTTCTGGGGAAGCTGCATCATGACCAAGTCCCAACCAAATAAAGGCTCATTTCAGCAAGCAGCCTGTGTAGCTTTGAGGCCGTGATATTCACAACTAATTCACTCTTCTTGTTGGGAATGAGGGGCCTGGGAGAGACATGGACTCTCCAAAACAGAATTATTTTGGGGTGGTGAAATACCTTCGTAAAGTATTTCCTTACAAATGTTACCAAGTAATGCATTTTTGATAAAAGAAAGATTTTGGGTTTTTTTTGGTTTTGTTTTATATGTCACATCAATTTAATCTCCATTTAATCTCCCGGAGTCACCCTCCACCTTCCCTGCCTGACAATGGCAATTTGATGTCTGCCACTGGGTATCTTCTTCATGTAATTTCACCAGAGATGGGTCTCTCCACAAGCACTTTCTTACCCCATTCCTGTATATCTACCTATTATCTGTCTCCAAACCTACAGATACACACTCATGTGCATGTACACACACATATCAGTATATATTAGCACTTACTTTGCGTCTTTTATAATGGCACTTTACTCCAAATGTATCACCACCTTCTGCCTATGATGGTATATCCTTCCAGAAGAGTATGTTTGGGTCAAAATTTTCCTCATTGGCTGTATGTTATTCCATCGAATTAGTTGTGGCTGACCCACAACTAATTCATTGTTTTCCTCCTACTAAAGGACATTAAATCCATTTTTAGCACGTTCACTCAAGTGACTTTTCTTTCCAGCTGCCCGAAGGGATGAGCAATTCAGCCTCCAAGAGTGGGGGGAGTCAGATTTAGAGAGACAGGGCTCCAAGAGATGTAAAACACAGATGTGTACACTGACCTCACAGACACACCTGCCATATTAACTTTGGAAAAGTCACTTCCCTCACCAGCTCTCATCTTCTGCTTCTGAACAACAAGTTCAATGTGCCCACCCCCCAGGGGACTCAAGTTCTACAAAATGATGTACACACATGCTTAGCACAGTGCAGTTTGGAGGGCGTGCTTAGTTACAGGAGCAGGTATTCTCTCCAGTTGCATCAAGATGTGAGATGCCTGGAAAACAGACCCCAAATCTTCTGACAGCATGGCCTCAGCATCCCCCTCTGAATCCTTGGGAGGGAGTTGGCACACAGGTCTGGGTTCCACACCTATTTGTCAATAACGTGGAAAATTACTGTTGTTGGCAACTGACTTCTCCGGGCACATTTCCTCATAGTCCAGGACACACACACACACACACACACTCTCTCTCTCTCTCTCTCTCTCTCTCTCTCTCTCTCTCTCTCTCTCTCTCTCTCTCTCTCTCTCTCTCCCCCTCTCCCTCCCTCCCTCTCTCTCTCTTTCTCTCTCTCTCTCTCTCTTACTTGACGGCTATAGTCAAATTTTCACATAAGCCAGGAGGGGCTGGCAGAGACCAGTCAAAACACAAAATTAGAACCAGCCACACACCTCTGCTCTGCACCTTATACACTTGCAGAAGATGCATCAGTGAAAAGTTCCTAGGCAGAGGCAAAAAATACAGATTTATAAGGCAAATGGGGGGTGGTGCCATTTGCAGAGACTGCTTACCAATTTTCAATCTCTCAAACTAAGTTGGAAGCCAGAGTCTGGGATTTTTAACCACTATTCTCTAATTCTAACATATGATAACCAAACTGATTATAACAAAATTATGGTGACATGAACCATAGTTATGTTAAATTATAATAAAACTTATACTTGCTACATTATTGTATTAAAATTATAACAAAAATAGTCATTGCTAACACTGACAATGAACACAAAATAACTGTATGCCAGTAATTTTGCCAATGCCTTGTGAAAATGATCTCTTAAATCCTTCAGCCATCAGTGAGGCAGGTTTTGTTATTACCCCCTTTTTACAGATGAGTAAACTCAGATGCCAAGTATAAGTTGTCTGGGTCACAATCAGAAGGGCAGTTCAGCATTCGAACCCAGCTCTGGCCAGAGTTCCCATCATTAAATCTTAGAACCAAATCCCTCCATATCATCTCAGGTCAAGAGACCAGTCTCTCTCAGCCTGCCCCTAAACTCCTGTCCCTCTCTCCTGCCTGTCCACAGGCACCTGTTTCTCATGAAGACGTCTATGGGCTTCCAAGATGGACACATCTGGTACTCCATCTTTAGCGGCTCATCTCGGAGCAGTTTCATCCGGGTCCAGAGGGTGTCCTGATGCTTCTCCCTGATGCTCTGCACCATGCTGACCAGCATAATGTTCTGGGATGTCCCTAAGGACCCAGCTGAGCAAAAGATGGACTTGGGTAATTCTCACTGCCAAGAAATTAGGGCCAGTGGCTGGTAGTGACCATCACTATCCCAACCAGGGCACATAACTCAGAGGTGCCAAGGTCACCTTTAGGGCCAATAATTTACTAGACAGACATGCAGAATCAGAAATGCCATTATACTCATACTTATGGCTGAGACAGGATACAGATTAAAATCAGTACAGAGAAGAGGTGCAAGGGCAAGGCCCAGGAGGGACCAGGGGTGGTGCTTCCAGATGACCCCCGCAAGGGAGCCACAGATAGTGCTAACTTCTGTCAATGGCTTGTGACTGCATATGGCATAGTGCCAACCAGGGATGCTCCTCCAAGCCTCTGTGTCCAGAGTGTTTACTGAGCTCAGTCCCGTTCACATGACTCTGCATAGCTGACCTTGAGCCCCTCCAGAGAGTAAGGTGATTCCATCGGAACCAGGTCCTTACCATAAAGTACATCATTAGCACAGACTGTCTAAGGTGAGTGTGGCCCAAGGCCCCAAGGACACAAAGGTACATCCACTAGGCAGGACACCCCAAGGGAGCCAGTCAAGGCCCTCTTTGAGAAGTTAACCCTTTACTACCCAGCTACCTTCTGGAAGGGGTGGAGGGGACTGGGCTCCTGGGGGCTTGCCTCTCCTGTTGATCTTTTCACCTCCCTCTGCCTCAGGTAAAATTGAATTCATTTGGCAGGAAGTGATGATTGAGCTGGAGAGTTCTCTCATGTTCCCCCATCAACTTCCTCATAGTTCAGATCTTTCGAAACACCTGTGCTCAGGTCATTAATGAACAGAAGACTGGAAAATGGGACTAAGGGTCTCCTAGGCTGGTCCCCTTACTGCATAGTGAGGGGAAGAGGGACGATGACCTTCTGACACCTGAAGCAGTGTCCAAGGTATGTCAATAACATGCACTTGCTGGCATGGGGGTGCTGCGGCCTGAGCAGAATGGGAGTGGAGGCAGGGGCTTGGGGCTTGGTAATCCCATGTTGTTTGACAGCATTGACCACCAAGATTAATCAGCTGCTACACACACGTGCATATACACATACACATATATGCACAATGTGCGTGCCTGCACTACAAGCATGTACACATGCACCTATAATGCACATTCACACTCAGAACATAGAGAAATCCACAAACATCCATATGTGCACATGAGCATACACATGCACATGCACTACCTTGGTGTCTATACATCTTCATCACAGAGCTGAGGCAGTCAATAGGTATATACTGAGTCCCTACCAAATGCCCTACTGAGGCCCTACTCAGTGCCACATTGAGGGTGACAGCTTGGAACAGCCCAGCTAAATCCTAAAGAAGGATTTTATAGGCGACGAGAAAGAGGCTCAGAGAGCCATAATAACTCCTCTCAGTGAGCTAAGGTGGGAGTCAAATCCAGATGGTCCAGCCCCAGGGCCAACGCTACTGACCACTGCTGTCCCCTCATGTGGCTCATGTTCCCCTAATCCTGCTGTCTCGCAGCCTGTGTGCAGGCTCGTCACTTCCCTGTTCAAAGTCCTGAAGGTGCCACACCCTGCCCTGGGTGGGGGCTCCACAAACCTGATGGACATCAACCAACTGCTGGCCGTGGTAGAAGATGTCGTTTGTCTGCAGAACAAAGGGGAGCAGATGCTCTGGGCCAAGCTGAAGAAGGAGCCTAGAACACTCGCTCTGGGGTCTGGGCAAGTGAAAGTTAAGTCCTGACTCATCTATGCCAAGAGGGGCAAGTAGGAGGCAGGTGGAGATGGCACTGAGGGCCATGTCTGTTCACTTGGTGGTCAAGGAGTCTTCTTAAGGTCTCCCTTGCTAGCCTCCCCCCAGTACTCATCACTCCCCCTTCTCTGTACCTCGAGCACCCTGCTCTCCTCACCACACAAAGCAGCTTCCCACTAAGGGTCTTCACACCTCCTAGCCCTTTCTGCTAGAAAGTTCTTTCTCTGCTCTTCATCTGCCTATGGCCTACTCAACCTTTAGCCTGGACTGAAACGTCCCTTCCCGGGGACCAGTCCACACAGTGTCTCCAGCCTTATACTCTTTAACCCTAAGCTTCTCCTTCTTTCCTTTCACACAGCTGTGTGAAGAGCTGTTTAAAGGCGCTCTGTGAAATTAGGGCCATCTGACCCATGTGACCTTGCTATGGACCCTGGACAGGGTACTTCTATTCGCCAGGCCTCTGTTTCTTTTCCTGCAGAGTGTCAGGTGGTGCAAAGTGTAGGGCAGGAGACACCAGGCGATGGACAGGAAAGTGAGAAACATTAAATCACATTGAACCATCAGCATGAAGAAGTTCTTCCAAGAGAATTCCTCTCTGTGTGCTTTCAGTTAAGAAGTCTCTGTTTAGTACTTCTGTGTCTTTAACATCTCTTTAACCTCTGTTTAGCAGAGATGATGAAGCTCAAATGCAGGATTCTGAAACAATATTCAGATAAGAGTTTAGTGCCAAGTTTTATTTTTATTCAGCTCTAAGTTTGCTACAATTGCATGTATCTGACTCCCTCTTGCCCTTTCCCTTCTATCGTTCAGCCACATTAATGCTGTCAGTGGTTGAAACAGGCAGTTCAGTGGAATGTTCCCTATGGGAATGTTCTGCCATGTCCAACATGGCAGCCAGTGATCACATGTAGCTGCTGAACTCTTGAAATGTGGCCAATGTGCCTGAGGAATTGATTGTTCAATTTTAGGGTTCTTTCCATTTTTGTTTTTTTTTAAAAAAAAATTGTTTTCATCAATGTGATTTAAATATTCACATGTTGGTATTTGAAACTTTTAAAACACACATAGTAAATAATACATTATTTTGCATGGTTATAATTTTACAATTATGGTATTGTAATATGTATACCTATCTGTATGTAACTTGCTTTCTTCCCACAAAAAAAGTTTAAAAAATTTTTAAAAATCAAAAGAAAAAAATGAGATAATCTACAATCTATGTAAAGTATGATAAGTACTCAGTAAGTATTCATCATCATCATTATATTGACGAGGGCATTTCAAAGAGGTTGGATAGAATACTAGAATAAGTCGTAGTTGTGCATTTTCATGTTGCATAGAAAAAAAAAATTCACATGAGGCTGTGATGGCCATATTAGAATGTGGGTTAGGAAGCAGCCATTTTTAAATCAGGGAGGGATGAACATAAGGGATCATGATGATGATTCGTGGGTGATGTGGTGGTAGAACTTTGGGGCACACAATGATGTAAGAAAAAAAATAAAAAGAAGGAATGCTTAGATTTTACACAATGTCAATAAGGGAAATTTTTAAAATTTATATTCTGCCAGGCACAGTGGCTCGTGCCTGTAAGCTTCAGCATATGAAGCGGCTGGGGCTAAGGATCGCAGTTCAAGTCCTGCTCGGGGCAACACAGTGAGACCTAGTCCCAAAAGAAAGCTGGGTGTGGTGGCGTGCACCTGTAATCCCAGCTACCTGGGAAGCTGAGACTGGGGATTCCTTGAGTCTGTGGTACTCCGGGCACCATGAGCCTGTGGTTCCATGGGCAAATAGCGAGACCTAGTCTCAAAAATAAAATAAAATAAAGTTTATATTCCAATAAATTTTCTTCCTTTCCTCTATTAAAAAAAAAAAAGATTGCTCCTATTTTTAACACAAAGTTGGTTACAGCCACACCTTGTTCAGAATACAGATGTGATTGACAGAATGGAGTGTGAATTCAAAACCCTTGGACCCACCTCTAAATTAAATTTGCTGGGGCAAGGCCAGGAATCTGCAGTTATAATAGTCACCTTGGTGACTTGTAAGTATATTGAATGTTGGGGGTGACTCAAGACAAAGTCCCAGCTCCTTATGTTAGCACTCAAAGCCACGCTGGCCCAGCTGGGCTGACCCTGTGCTCTGGCCACCCAGGAGGAACTGCCCCTTGAGGGTTAGTCATGGCTGCTGACAATGGTTGTCATGCCGGAGCTATGCTTATAGCTCTACTGGATGCTGGTCCTGAGCTGAGAGGCCTTGACATTCATTGTGTGTACCTTAGACCTGGAAAATATGGACTTGGCTAGGCCCTGGACTCTCCCAGTTGTAACAGCATCTGTGCAACTATGGACAAGTGGTCAATCTTTCTGAGCCTTGATTTCCACCCCCATAGGATGGAAACACTGATCCACCTTGCTCTTTGATTTATTCTGAGACACAAATGAGATCATAGATGTGTCAGCCTGACACAAAACAGGTGTTCAATGAGTGGTGTTACAGTAGAGGGGTAATGGTATTTTCCAGAAACACTGCCAGGACACTAAAATGTAGGCTATTAATGCTGGAACTGCCAGCTGAAGCTTCAGTGTAGGAGGTCCAGGGGAGAGAGGAAAGAGGCTTGAGTCAGAGGGAAACCCAGTTTTCCTTGCCCTGAGCCTTCACCAACATGCCTGGGGTGGCCACACATCCTCCACTCTCTTCTCACTGGAGACCATGGAGGAACTGGGGGTGCTCCCATTGCCATTGCTTGCAACCACTTTCATGCACCCCTGGCAAAAGTGAACAGTGGTCCAGACCCAGGGCCTTACTGCCCCAAAAGCAGGAGTATTGGGCCTAGACACTCAGGCCTTGCCCTGCCTGGAGAGGCCATGCTTCCCTGAACAGGCAGGTAAGGAGCAGAGGAAATACTCACATTTGCTTTTCTTGTGATGAATAAGTGTTACCTGTGTAATTTGAAGAAAAAAGTGTTCAAATTGTTTTTTCTTAGGGAGTTAAAATTTGAACAAAACATTTATGAGCTAATTGGGGAAAACCTGATTACTGACCACACATTTGATGCTACTGAGGGATTATTGCTAACCTTTATTTAAGGACCGATAATGCCATCACAGTCCTGCTTTGAGAATCCTTATCTTCCATGAAGCAGGTTAAAATAATCATCAAGTGACATGGGATTAGAATTTTCTTTATAATAACCCATATGGAGAAAGTAGGTGGGGTCTATGATCCCTTGGCCAGGAGTTAATAATTTGAACATGCATGTGTTAATTCAGTTCCTCATCCTCTCTGCTTAATACATTTTCACTTTTGCACAATAAAAAATAAATGAGAAACAAAACACAAAAAAGATACCATCTTTGGCATCAAGTCAACCTGATTTCAAAGTCAACAAAATTAAATTATCCACAGTGAGGCCGGGCACGGTGGCTCGTGCTTGTAAGCTTCAGCCTATGAAGTGGCCAGGGCTAGGGATCGCGGTTCGAGCCCCGCCTGGGGCCTGTAGCGAGACCTAGTTCCAAAAAAAATAGCTGGGCGTGGTGGTGTGTGCCTGTAATCCCAGCTACCTGGGAAGCTGAGGCTGGGGATTGCTTGAGTCTGTGGTACCCTGGGCAACGAGAGCCTGCCTTTCCACGGGCAAAAATAGCAAGACCCAGTCTCAAAAAAAAAAAAAAATTAGCCACAGTGAAGTAATGTTGACAAGATTCCGTATAGGACTTGCCATAGGTATACCAGATACAGAATGAGAGATGGTGGGGGCTGGGGCTGAAACCAGTCAGTGGCAGCAAAGGGGAAGATATAGTTTTTTCCTTCTCCTCTGCATAGGTAAGTTTTAAGAAGCTCCTGACAAAAAGCTAACGCAGGAGCATTCAAATCCTAACTGGCTATGTCACTTTAATACCCCATCTTGCAGAACCTACATGTGGACACAGCAAGCTGTTCCCAGTGAAATCATGGCTTAAGTGGTTAAATTTATTTCAGACCCTAAAGTATAAGAGAGGAGACAAAGACCAACCTTCTGGTCAAGATTTGCTGTCATAAATCTACAAGCAAATGACCCAGCCTGAGCAGAGCAAACACATCCAGCCCCATGCTGAGGAACAGGGCCGGCTGGAGCCAGCAGCCTGTGAAAATGGGGGAGGGAGGGCAACCCAAGGCACTGGGTGGCCCACCAACAGAAACACAAACTCTCGAGATCTGGAAAACAGCTCGTGGTCCCTCTGCCTGTCTGAAAGTGACCTGTGAGCAGCCAGTGAACAGTCCAAACTTCTGTGCCCCAACCGGCTACTCAGCCAACACAACTCCTTCTCAACCTGTTCCCAGAACGTCCATTATCTCATTTCCTCTCTTAACTGCAGAGGGAGATCTGAGTTTACCTCCTTACCAAACCACTGGCCAGAAAGCTGATTTCTCTCCTCAAACCCTAATATCATGGGTGATGTGTGCTCAGCCCCACTGAGTGATCTGCAGGGAGTCTGCTCTATCACTCAGCACCAACGATGCATTTGGGGGGTCTGAGTGTCCCTTGGAAGGACAGCACTACAGACAGTATCTCCACCTGCATGTGAAGCAGCTCCTGAGGCTGGTGGGACCTGCTGGGGGCTCCCCCCAGAGCCAGAGCCACACCCAGGCCCTCAGGCAGCTGCAGACCCTGAAGACATGCCTTGGTGGACAGTGGGGCTCCCCGCCCCTGCTTCACATCAGGTAATGCATTCTCCTGGATGTGGAGTGGATGCCTGCACACATGGTTGGGGTCCATGAAGACACGATATTCAGGCTACTTGGAAGAATGTGCACACATCACCCCAAGCAGCAGGGCTTCAGGATTCCAGCACCCACTCAGGGAGGAGGGCTTTAAACAGGCTGTTTGCCAGAGGCAGTCACAGTCCTTAGTATGTCACTTGACAGTTTATAACCATTTTCACCAGGGGCATTTCCTGTCCCTGTGCTCTTAGCCAAGTTCCTCAGCCTTGGCTCCTGACCTATAAAATGGGGATGATAATGCCCATTTCCTAACTCAGATTTGAAACATGTAACATAAATAGGGAGACTTGAATAGAAAGGTTATTCAAGGACTCTAAGGAATTATTGATAAATTTTTCAGGTGTGATCACAGCATTGTAATTCAATAAGAAAACAATCTTCTTGGAGACGTATTCCAAAGTCTTTGGAAATGATGTCAATAGTCAGTCAGGAATTTATTTTTAGATATTCCAGGAAAAAAAAAGAGGGTGAGGATAGATGAGATAAATATGAAAAGGAGAAGGTGAACGTTGATGCTAGTAGATGAGGTTTTGTTGCGTTTACTGATTTTTATATACTGAGAAATTCTCATAATAGCTTTTTAAAAATGAAGCAGGCTTGCCATGAGCAATAATGGAGCAAGTCTATGTAAAATACTTCATGCTGGAACTGGCTCCTAGTAAGCACTGGATGAATGTGGCCTTAGTAGACTATGTATGTATCCTAGGTGGAATATAGAATAGTTCTTCAAGGTGGGTACAGATACAGAAGAGAAAGTTGAGGGGTGAGAGGTCAAGGCCAAGGTCACACAGGCAGTGGCAGGTGGAGAGGGATTTGAGTTGGAGCTGGGTGGTGCCATCTGACTCTATTTCCTCTGTTCCAGCTCCTCTTGGGCACGCAGACCCTCTCGAGGCCTACCCTGGTGGTGTGTACTGGTGGGCTGGTTCCTCGTAGCAGCCACCAGCAGTGTGGTGGCCTTCTTCACCATGCTATACAGCCTGCACTACGGGCGGGCCAGCTTTCTCTGGTGGCTCATCTCCATGGCCATGTCCTTTGTGGAGAGCGTGTTTGTCAGCCAGCCCTTAAAGGTCAGGCTTCTCCTGTCTTCCACTTATACTTCCCTTCTGCCAGCAGCCCTGGCTAGAGGTGTCAGCTGCTCGCCCATCCACCCATCCATCCATCCATCCAGCCAGCCAGCCAGCCAGCCATCCATCCATCCAGCCAGCCAGCCAGCCA